>JBBBDQ010000220.1:3232500-3450000 GCA_037127315.1 Ascarosepion bandense
ACTTTTATATCTCCCCCCTATGATAAACTGTTCTTGGCAATAAAAAGTTATTTCCTATTTAGACTTTTTGTTAACAGTTTTGATCTTTATGCTCGCTACTGTATATACATAAACATATAAAAAAACAACAAATGTACTCACCAAACGCTCCATACAGCTGTAATCATCAACTGAGTACCATGCTTCATTAAATTGTCAATGTATGAAGCTCAGACCCCCCTCCAAACAGGGGGGCTGTAACTGGTAAATGATGTTACATTACAAGTGCACTACGATGTTGATTCTGACCGTAAAAATTTTGAGGTCATCTATGCTCAGCCTTCCACTACTTTTTGGAAACGAACACACTTGAGGAATCTCTTTAACAGTGCATGATGACACTTGCTAACAGCCAGTCAGGTGAGTGCCATATGTGATACATGCGATACTCAATTGGGCGATATCTTGAAAGAGACATGACTGAGTGGGCAGAAGATTATCCCACAGTAGGTTGCCATTACTTTCTGCAGTAGACTGGTTGCCAGCCAAGGCTATAGAACCCAATCCATTCTGTTATTTAACCCCTAACTGGAAGGAGGAGACAAATTAATACCTTTCCCCAAGGTATTTGTGTGTAAGTGAACGCAGGGAATATTAACTGGAAAACTTGGCTCCCTGATTTCTTGTTCCAAGCTGTTATCTACTGCACATCCTCAAAATTTTCTTCTCACTGGAAATCAGTACTAGATCTGGCTTAAGTCTAGACACCCTAATTTCAACTGGCAGTGTACCATCAATCAACACGTTTTTGAACCGTCTGCCCTGATCTTTTGCTTTGTGCCAGTCACACCTTGCTTTAAAAGCAACCCTACGCAGGTCGGAAGACAGTATAATAGCATGTCTCTCTGCTACTGGTAGAACGTCTAGTAGCAACTCATGTCTAAGTGTGTAGCAGCCATTCTGTAGTGTGTCGGGGCAGGATGTCAACATCTGGCACAGGTTTCCTTATACATCACTCAACTGGCAGAAGATTGAATCCTGCACTCTCTATAGACTGAAATTTGCTGGTCATAGTGCCACATCATAAACTCCCTCAATGGGGAACTTTAAATGTCCCACCAGAAGATGCCAACAATCAGGACAATTGATGTGAACACCATCAATACCCTTCCAGTTGAGCTTTTAAACCCCATGGTCCTATAACTTATGTTCCTGTCCACAATTGCTTGCTCTCAACTAGGCCAATTCCCTCATAATACCCTGAACCTCTGCTGTCTGACAGTTTTCATTACCTCTAGTCTATTTTCCTTGAGTAAAGTGTCTATAGATTCACATAATGGAATACAATCTCACATTTGCCAACTCATACTCGTGCACCCCCCCCCCCAAAAAAAAGTAATAGCTAACTGAAGTCTTCACCTTGCTGCCATACAAAGGAACCAGTGACAGAAAGCCACTTCTGTATGTAATTAATGATTTTACTCTAACAATGATATAGTGATACCTCATGTGTATATATTACAGAAAAGTAAAGCAACTTGTAGAGCATTTACTTTTATAAAGAATCTTCAAGCCAAAATAAAAATTACGAAAAGAATTTGTTTTTGAAAATATAAGGTGAATTTCTGGTTATTTAGAAAATTAGGGAGTAGCCATTGGAGGAAACAAAAAACAAACTTTTTGCTTTTCAATTCTTTTATTTACAATTGAAAATAAATTCTACCATCCAAATGTCTGTTACATTATGTAGCAGCTACAACATCATTCTTTGCTTGAAGTAGATTCTGAAATGAAAGAAAAACACATTTATTCTCATGAATCTTATTTATCTATTATATGTTTATCAATGATTCCCTGGCTGTCTTCAAGAAGTCAACATACTTAACATGGGTAAATGTTCACCTTTGCCATATCTTATAAAAAACAATTCTTTTAACACCATTAAACAAAATTGAAATTATGTCAAATTTTATTTTTATATATATATATATATATATATATATATATATATATATATATATATAATAAAGCAATTTAAATGATTCTGAAATAAAAAATTTACTTGTAAACAAATTTGTGCCTCATTAATATTTTATTACATTTCAGCACATTGTGACACAATAACTAGGCGTATATTAAGGTGGATTTGTAAAATATGTATTTTATTATAAGAATAGAAAATGGTTAGGAATAGAAAAAGAGTTTAAAAACATGTATTTCGTTTAACGAAAGTGAAAAAGAAGAGGAAACAAGTAAATAAACGCTTTTTCTTTAAAGGGTATCAGATTACTGTTAAATCCTACCAGTCTTTCAATAAATATTTGACTAAGTGATTTGATGTGATGTGATAAAAGATAAAGTTTACAAAATAGATTTTTGAGTGCCCCACCCAAAATCATTCAGAAGAATTGTTGCATCTTAACAACATTACCATCTAGCCTTCTTTCTTAAACCTATATTTTCACTATACTTTCAACGGCAAAAATAAAGGCAACAATCTACTTACTGATTGGTTTTCCTCCTTCCCATTTTGTATACTTCATGAAGGTAACTGCATTCTTGTCTGCTGCTGATCGAGCAGCGGGTTGTAAACAATTCCTCACAACTTGAGCACAAATCGCAGAGAACCGCACATAACTGGAAAAAACAAAAAAAAAAAACATAACAAAATAACATTTATCTCTGCAACTACATTATCAGCTAAAATTATTGTTCAAAACATGACTAATAAAAAATATACATCAGGAATGGAGGAATATTTCAGCAAATCAAACCAAGAGAATTTGTTATTTTCTTGGTCTACAGCTACATTGTATTGAATACCGAGTAACACCTGTTCTTGTTCGATCACTGAAATTAAGCAACATTGAGCCTGACCAGTACTTAGATGAGTGAACATTCGGGAATACCAGGTGCTGTAAACGTAAGGACCAGAAATGGTCCACCGGTCCTCCTGGTTTAGGGGAGGGGGGATACAGGGCTAACAAAACAGTAACAAAAAGTTACTGCTCTACACACCATTGGGTGTAAAAATGATGAGATGATATTTTCTTGAGCAGTAATACTTGTTTAAACAACACACACAGAGTCCCAAGCAATAATGCCACATCATTTTCACAGTTTTAAACAAGCATTATCTTTTTTTTTGGTTTGTTTTGTTTTTTTTAAATAAAGCATTCAATTGTCAAGAGTAACACTCATGAAACAATTTACTGGAAGAACCTACTTTTATTCTTTTTTTTTCTTTTATGATCCAGCAGATTCTCTCATTTCGGGTTCATTTCAACGGGGGGGGGGGGGGGGGGGGGTTACTCTTTAATAATTTGTGCTTATAGCTAATTTTAATAAAATGAAATTAGCTGGGTGGGGGGGGGCACAGATGTAAACAAACATTTCTAAAATGATTTAATTTGTAAATCAATTTGACAATTATTTCATTTTACAAAAATCAATGTGTTTTTCGCTGCAAAGATGCTCAAATTTTGTATACAAGCTTTCACAGACTCTAGAAAAAAAAAAAAATTGTCGAAGTTCATGTTTTTCTTTAGCAAATCTTTGAAAGGCTGAGCAAGAACTCACAATTGCACCACTTGTTTCTATCACAGGAACATGGACATTTCTTTTAGCAAAACCCAATTTTGACATCATAACCATTTAATAAAGACGTGGAGAAGGGGCAACTTTTGTGATGGCTTCAAGTTTAGCTATCAGAAATATTGTCAACCTTTTGCAGAAAAAAAAAAAAAATATATATATATATATATATATATATATATATATATATATATATATTTTCTTTTAAATTTAAAAAGATTTTTTTTTTGATGACTCATATCAAGAAATGTAGGTATTTTTCATAACATACCACTATTAACAGTGGTTACTTTTAATTAAAAAAGTAAAAGGCTTCTACATTGAATTGTTTTAACACATTGTGCATATAAAGATATTCCTAAACAGAATCTACAATTTCCTTCCATATTCATCACGACAAGAAAAATCCAGACAAATAATCAAAATCTTCCAATTTTAAATTTAAACTTCAATAGTTAACACAGCACAAATTCTAAAAACCAAATCTCAGAGATAAATGATTTTTTTTCATCATTTCACCTAAAGCAAGGCAATAAAGCCACTAAGACAAGAGGTTACTCAGTGAGGAAAAATAAAAATAAAACAAAAAACAACACATTAAGGAGCAACAACATTAACAGAATATGAATTGAGACAAGACAACTATTGACTGACTGGAAATCAAGAAGCTACAACAGTTCCACAACTGAGAAAAAGCTTTTCACTTTGAACTTACACTTACATCTAACTATTACAACTGGAAATTGATGTGACATAGTTGCCAATCCAAGTCAGTTAAATGCTTGGGGCAATCATGTCACTCTTCAGATATGACTGACTGACTGACTGACTGTGCAGAACATTTTCCTGCAGTCAATCTATTCAACTATTTAACCAATAGCTGGAGGAGAAAAAAAAAAAAAAAAAAAAAAAAAAACAGCATAAAAAGCTCCAAAACTTAAAACAAACTTTTTTCATCAAAATGTTTATAATATTAAGAGGAAAGATCAAATTTTATAAAATTTTTAATCCTTTTAACATGTTCGAAATTTCAGCAGAAAATTGTTTTGATTTGCGTTAGCGTTGCAGAAAATGTTACGACTGTTTACAATTGATCATGTAATTTTTACGTAACTCACTTTTTCGGTGACAAACACATTAATTTGGAAATTCTTGCAAAAATCAAATAATTGTCGGATTTTAATGAAACTTTCAGTACTCATTCACAAATAAAATTTTTTTAAAAATATTGATGAAAAATTTTTTTTTCAAAATGTTACCCCACCTCCACGTAAATTCGTGAAATTTTAATTTCTGCAAATTATTATTTTTATTAGTTAAATTCGAAATTCATCGGGGAATATAAACCATCTATTATTTTTTTTTTTAATTATTCGGCACTATCCAAAAATCTGCTCCGAAGAGTAAAATAAAAAATGCAATAAAACTGATATAATTTAATAAGCTTTTAATTGCTGGAATAATAATAATTAAGGAGAGAAATAAAAAAAAAATAAAAATAAAAAAAATAATAATTCAATTATTACTAATAAAATTTCAAAAAAAAAAAAAAAAAAAAAATGTTTTCCGTTTTATTTTATTATAATCATTCATAAAGTTTTAAAAATATATTTTTCAAATCTTTTAAAGAACTGTTGTTTTTTTGTTAAGAATTGATGATTGTATTGCCTATAAAAAAATAAAAAACTTTATAAAATCTTTTCACTCATTATAATTTTAAATATGTGCATTTAAGTACGATGTTCCATAGGGGTCACATTTATTTTAGAATTTAACAAGTGTTTGGGATTATTCCCTTGAAACTGCACTTTGATTCTGATTCAAGTAAAAAAAAAAAAAAATAATAATAATAATTGTGAAATTCACAACTTGTAGAGAATATGAAAAATAGATATTAAAAATAAAAAATTAATAAATACCATAACATTTCATAAATTATTGAGTTACCTCTGCCGTTATTTTCATTGTTATTAAATTGTAAACTTTTTAAAAAAAGTTTTTAATTTTTATTTTTCATAAAACATCTTCAAATGTAAGCCTAGAAAGCTAAACTAACTAAAATTCCATCTAATATTAGATAATTGCTGAAAACTTACATTTTTAATTTTAACATTGTTAAAAAAAAAAAAAAAATTGGTATGAATAAGATTTATACCAAATTCATCTTCCATACTTTTGGCCGGATACTGTAAATCATCAGTTGTCAGCTGCTGATGACAAGGCTACCATAATTGAGAAATGCTTTTTAAAATATTTTTCAAGCAGTAAGCAATAATTCTTGTTTCAAGTCAACTTAAAGTTTAAATTCAGTAATTTGAAGAAAATAATGTGTCAGCAAGATGTATTTTATTTTTGTAAGATTTTTTATAACAGAATTGGCTTCTGTTTACAATCAATGAAAAAGGACAAAAAAATTTGAAATTTTAAAATCTTTTTTAAATTTATAAATTTTTTTGATTCCAATCAATATAATTTCAGCTTAAGATACACCAGGGTTTTTGCTTACTGGAATTACTAAATTTAATTCCTTATCTTTCAATTAAAGCTAATTTTAAAGCTTGAAGATAAGTTATTTTTAAAATTTCTATTTACATTTAGGTATAGAAAAATCAGTGAGGGTACCTAATTTATACTTTTGCCAAGGTATTTGCACATGCAACAAATTCAACTGGAATTCTAACTTGGCCCTTCAGTTTCTCATTCCAAGCCGATATCCAATCCACCACAATCCAAGTACTCTGCTTATATTCATAAAATCTACATTCCAAAGAGGAAAGCCCCTTAGAACAATTACGATAAGTATTTATACAGAAGACACAAGGAAGTTACATTAGTAGTGGGGAAAGTGAGTGAAACCAAAACAAGTCATTTCTTGCCTCATTTAACAAATAGGGACAGGGCATTTTGAGAAACTGCTGCCAATTTGAAGTTATTAAACCAATTAGAATTACTATTAAGACAAGATTAAATGTTTAAAAATCATTAGTGAAAATTACAAACCATGCAGGCCTAAGTACAGAACCAACAAGAAACAGACATGACTGACTGGGCAGAAGATTATCCTGCAGTAGGTTGCCATTGCTTTCTGTGGTAGACTGGTTGCCAGCCAAGGCTATAGAACCCAATCTGTTCTGTTATTTAACCCATAACTGGAAGAAAGATGGATTAATACCTTTCCTAAGGGTATTTGCATGTAAGTGAATGCAATGAATTCAACTGAAATTCAAACTCGGCTCCCCAATTTCTAGTTCTGAGCCGATATCTACTGAAAAACTACAAGACTAGTAGACCAATAGTAGAATCAGACCATTTGCCTGAATTCTTGAAGACATCTATCGAAGAGGATTTTCACCAATCAAGAAGGAATTTATTATATAGTTTAGAGAGAAGAACCAGTTCAAGAGCACATTTAAGGACTATTGCAGGAATCTAGGAATTTTAGCACCTTTCTTTCAAATGTATTGAAAGCATTTTGGTGGAAATTCTTGCATAAATCAAATAATTGTCACATTTTAATGAAACTTTCAAAACTTACAAGTCAATGAATTTATGAAGATATTTTGTTTATAAAATCATAGACCAAGTACAGTTGCACAGAAGGGGCAAAGAAATGTCAGATATTAAAAATAAATTAATGCAGGTACATAAACTTCAAAAACATTTTGTGCACTTTCCATTACTTCAAGGAAGAAAGGCACCAGGATTCAGAGTGACTTGGAATATAATCCAGCATTTAAGAAATTAATTTGCATCACATTTTGCTGACTTGTCTGCATGCAACTCACTTTAAATTCTTTCTGCTATCATTTGATGTGGAGACAATATCAGAATGTTTTCAAATGGAATTGATTGAAAAGCAATGTGACAACTTACTGAGATCTAAATTCCATTAAAAAAAAAAAAATTTATGAGTTATTTGAGGTGGCAAATGATTTACTGACAGCTGGAACATGTCCAAAATGCTAAGTATGGTGGACCAGAATTGACAAATGTAACTTAAGCAAATGTTTCGTTTTAGTTTTTAACTATATAGTAGGTACCGGGAAAAAAAAAAAAAAAAAAAATCACTGCTCATTTTCGATACCTCAATTTAAATTTAATTTTTAAAAATAAACATGTTTTCTTGAAGCTTTAATTTTAGCTTTAATTGAAAGCCAAGAGATTAAATTTACTAATTACAGTAAGCAAAATTACCCTGGTTTAGTTCAAACCGAAATTATAGTGCTCAGAATCACAAATTTAATTGCTGAAAAATTTATTTTTAAATTTACCGCCATTATTGAGTAATCAACACATCATGTAAACAGTAGCTAAATTTCTGTTTTAAAAATCTTGCACAAAAAAAATATACCTCCTTGACATGTTATTTAAGTTGATTTTTATAATTGAAACTTACCTTTATCTGATTTCAAACAAGAATTAAGTGCTTACTGTCAGGAAATTTATGAAATAAATCACTCTTTAATAATATTAGCCCTCTTGTCAGCACTTATCTAGGCAATAAATTACGCATTGACAAGTAGCAGGTGTGAATGACGTTTGGATGGATGGCGACCGAAAGTGACAAAAAATTTGTGTAGCTTAAAACGTAATATTTGGAAATTTAAATTTTTTTTTGTTGTTTTTTAACTAAATAGTAAAATTAAAAATTTAACATAATATTTTCAGCAAGTATAATATTTTATAGAATTTTACTTTAGATTTATAGCCAGACTATGCTTTCTGAAGAAATAAAAATAAAATGTGCTTTCTGAAGAAATAAAAATTTAAATTTCTTTTAAAAGAAAGAATTAAATTAAAATAACCGAACTAAGTTATGTTATTTATTAATATTTTTCTGAAATATTAAATATTTTTATGTTTAGATATTACATATTTATCTTAAATTATTAATATGCTTTCTGAAAAAATTAAATTTCTTTTAGAATAATTTTAATTTAATAAAAAAAGAATGAAATTAGAATCAAAGTTTGGTTTGTGTAGTTTTCGATGTAAGGGGAATTCATCCAAACACTTGTTAACTTCTAAAAACAATAGGGTAATTCCATCTCAAATCATCCAGAAAAAAAACATCTTTGACACCCTTACCTCTCAGATTTTTTTCAAATTTTCACCATATGTTGGTATCATAGAAACTAGAAAATCCTGAAAATCTAAGCGTCTAACTCTAAGCGGTTCCGGAAATATCGCACTTTTAGTATTTTATGAAAATCGTGTTTTGTTGCAAATTTCCGCCATTTTGAATTTACATTTTTGGGCATAAGTCCATTTCTAGACAAGGTTCAGTCTTGAAAATTTGCACTAAAATGGTTTTCCACATGAGAAATCCAAATATCATATCTAAAACCTCTGAAAATGAACCGTTTTTGAGTTATTGAACTTTTAAGCCGAGGTTTGGGTATTGGTCTCGCGCGTCCCAAAAAAAACATGTGGCACTATGGGAAATTGAATTTTTTTTGTTTCTACACATTCTTGATAGTCTGAACTTGAATTCCTCCAAAAATGGTGTTTGGTTCTTTTCTCGTTAGCTCACAATTGAACCTCAAAGATGGGCCAATCACAGTGGACATTCCCAAATTAACTGCATCATGTGGTGTGGATACAATGTATTTGCAGCATTTATGAACCCATAAAAATTGTCATGTGATTAACCCATTTTTTAGGTTTAATTGTGAACTTGGGAAGAAAGAACAGAAGCCCATTTTTCTGGTAATCAATGCAGGGGATATGGATAGTAAGAAACAGTACCTATGCCGGGTGCGTATGTGGTATGATAGTACATTAAAGTCAAAAACTATCAAGACAACACAACATCTTATGAGTGTAAGGCAACATATGCTGTCACAGTTTTATCATAATCCTCGTCAGAAATAGTAAAGCTCCTTCCACTTGAGTTTGTTGTAGGTACATGGATGCTACAAATGATGTTTTTGAAAGGAACAGGACACTGGTCAGCATTGGAAGGCCAGTTGAATATTTTACGTGGACCATGGGGATGCATGAACTGAACATCAACATCACCTTCATTGAGGTTTACTTTCTGCACCAATCCGACCCACCAGAATGAGTTGTACACACATGTTATATATGTTGAAGGAGCAATATCTCCAATGTCAACATGAGTGAGGATTTTAAAGTCGTGAATATCAACAAAGGATTCATCCTCACTACAGAGTTTGTGTCCAATCTTGCATCCTGATTGTGGAACAAAGTGATGGCTACTTCTCGTCCCGGGTACTGTTTTCCCATCCACAAACCTCTTGTTCATTCTATTCCTCACCTCAACCATGTCTTCCTTGTCAATTCCAAAGAACACAATGGACTTCATTTCTGCTTGGCACACTTCCAGTAATGCTTTGTAAGTTAGAATCTGGTTGTTCAATGGTCTCTGCAAGCTTCGCTTTGCTGCATGCCGTTTAACAGCACCACCAATCCCATCACAAGGGGATTTTCCATGGCTGGTTGCAAAAAATATCCACTCAGCATCGATACCATAATCAAGGTTTTACAAACTAAGTTAGAATTTCTAAAAATAGCACAAATGAGATTTGTATTAAGAATGCCCAATGGGTAGTTATTAAATAAACATTATTATTATTTTTTGTTTTTATTAATTACCATTTATTTAATTAAAAAAAGAATATAATTTTATTACATATAAAATCATTTAAACTGTTTTTTTAATTTCTAGGCTATTATTGATAAAAATATTTAAATGAATTTTTAAATATTATTATATACTTCTTAAACTAAATTCATTTTTTTACAAAACATTCTACAATACGAGAAAAATGTGAATTAAGTTTTATCTTGAAAAAGAATGGGAGTCAAAATTTCAAAATCTGTTGGGAACAAATATAACTAAATACTGAAGATGCAGTGAAAAGCTTCATTAAGGTATTCATGTACAATCATGACAGTCAGAATGTAAAAGAGAACTGATCCATTTTGTAAATTATGAAATAGACATTATTTGTGAATGGCTTAGAAAACTTCTGGTGGTTACAGGATGCAATATAGAAGTTGTTCATACAGAATGGAAACATATTGAATTCTATATTGCAAATAATTTCAGAGATAAATTTAAATATAATTAAAGATTAATTCTTCTTTATTCCTTTCGTCCTTATCCGGTTACATGGCTTTACCTGCTACTTGCACCCTTGCATCAAACAAAATAGTTTCATCCAACTTAGAGAAACATCAGAAAGCAGTAATACCACTTCTTAAAGGAACAGCAAGTCAAAATAAAATTCAAGTTTTCCTGTTTGTGATGAAGTCAAGTGACTCCTTGTACACAGCTCTGTCTGAAGTGAGGCCCCTGAAACTGCCCATCTTTGAGGTTCAATTGTGAGCTAACGAGAAAAGAACCAAACACCATTTTTGGAGGAATTCAAGTTCAGACTATCAAGAATGTGTAGAAACAAAAAAAATTCAATTTCCCATAGTGCCACATGTTTTTTTGGGACGTGCGAGACCAATACCCAAACCTCGGCTTAAAAGTTCAATAACTCAAAAACGGTTCATTTTCAGAGGTTTTAGATATGATATTTGGATTTCTCATGTGGAAAACCATTTTAGTGCAAATTTTCAAGACTGAACATTGTCTAGAAATGGACTTATGCCCAAAAATGTAAATTCAAAATGGCGGAAATTTGCAACAAAACACGATTTTCATAAAATACTAAAAGTGCGATATTTCCGGAACCGCTTAGAGTTAGACGCTCAAATTTTCAGGATTTTCTAGTTTCTATGATACCAACATATGGTGAAAATTTGAAAAAAATCTGAGACGTAAGGGTGTCGAGGTCTGGATGATTTGACATGGAATGACCCAATACGACCTCTACGAAAACTTGTTATGACCCCTATGGAATACCGTCCTTAATAAAAATTTCCAAAATTTAATTTTTTTTAATTATTTTAAAAGTAAAATTGGTGAATGATTTTTATTAAACTTTTCAATAGGCAATGTGATAATCAATTCTTAAGTAAAAAAGAAATTCAACAACGTTTTTATAACAGGCTTTTAAAATATTTTTAACACTTTTATGAATTATTATAATAAAAAAATAAAAAAATATAAACAATTATTTCAAAATTTTATTAGTAAACGAAAAATTTTTTTTCTTCAGACTATGTCCTTAATAATTATTATTTATTGCAGCAATTAAAAGTTTATCAAATTAAAGGGTCATTCCATCTCAAATCATCCAGACCTCGACACCCTTACGTCTCAGATTTTTTTCAAATTTTCACCATATGTTGGTATCATAGAAACTAGAAAATCCTGAAAATTTGAGCGTCTAACTCTAAGCGGTTCCGGAAATATCGCACTTTTAGTATTTTATGAAAATCGTGTTTTGTTGCAAATTTCCGCCATTTTGAATTTACATTTTTGGGCATAAATCCATTTCTAGACAAGGTTCAGTCTTGAAAATTTGCACTAAAATGGTTTTCCACATGAGGAATCCAAAAATCATATCTAAAACCTCTGAAAATGAACTGTTTTTGAGTTATTGAACTTTTAAGCCGAGGTTTGGGTATTGGTCTCGCACGTCCCAAAAAAACATGTGGCACTATGGGAAATTGAATTTTTTTTTGTTTCTACACATTCTTGATAGTCTGAACTTGAATTCCTCCAAAAATGGTGTTTGGTTCTTTTCTTGTTAGCTCACAATTGAACCTCAAAGATGGGCAGTTTCAGGGGCCTCACTTCAGACAGAGCTGTGTACAAGGAGTCACTTGACTTCATCACAAACAGGAAAACTTGAATTTTATTTTGACTTGCTGTTCCTTTAAGAAGTGGTATTACTGCTTTCTGATGTTTCTCTAAGTTGGATGAAACTATTTTGTTTGATGCAAGGGTGCAAGTAGCAGGTAAAGCCATGTAACCGGATAAGGACGAAAGGAATAAAGAAGAATTAATCTTTAATTATATTTAAATTTATCTCTGAAATTATTTGCAATATAGAATTCAATATGTTTCCATTCTGTATGAACAACTTCTATATTGCATCCTGTAACCACCAGAAGTTTTCTAAGCCATTCACAAATAATGTCTATTTCATAATTTACAAAATGGATCAGTTCACTTTTACATTCTGACTGTCATGATTGTACATGAATACCTTAATGAAGCTTTTCACTGCATCTTCAGTATTTAGTTATATTTGTTCCCAACAGATTTTGAAATTTTGACTCCCATTCTTTTTCAAGATAAAACTTAATTCACATTTTTCTCGTATTGTAGAATGTTTTGTAAAAAAATGAATTTAGTTTAAGAAGTATATAATAATATTTAAAAATTCATTTAAATATTTTTATCAATAATAGCCTAGAAATTAAAAAAACAGTTTAAATGATTTTATATGTAATAAAATTATATTCTTTTTTTAATTAAATAAATGGTAATTAATAAAAACAAAAAATAATAATAATGTTTATTTAATAACTACCCATTGGGCATTCTTAATACAAATCTCAACATATGGGGAGTACAAATTGCTTCTGGTGGAGAAGATTAATGAAATGACAAGACACTCGTACCTTGCCAAAGCCCAAGCACATTATGTGAAAGCAAAAAAAGAAAATTTGGGAAAAAATGAGGTCATGGTGTTGGGTGATTTCGCTGAAAACTATCAGTTTCTCATTCAGAATGAGATACAAAGTTTTCACTGGAGCAAAGAGTACTGCATTCTTCACCCCCTTGTAATATACTACAAAGACAAAGATGGATTTCTACAACATCATTCGCTATGTTTTATCTCTGATGACAATACACATGACACTTGCTTTGTTCACAAAATACAGACCATGATGACAGATTTCATCAAACAACATCTCACAGGTATCAACAAAATCTACTATGCTTCAGATGGTTGTGGTGCCCAATATAAGAATTTTAAAAACTTTCTTAATCTGTGCTTTCACAAAGATGATTATAGTATCGATGCTGAGTGGATATTTTTTGCAACCAGCCATGGAAAATCCCCTTGTGATGGGACTGGTGGTGCTGTTAAACGGCATGCAGCAAAGCGAAGCTTGCAGAGACCATTGAACAACCAGATTCTAACTTACAAAGCATTACTGGAAGTGTGCCAAGCAGAAATGAAGTCCATTGTGTTCTTTGGAATTGACAAGGAAGACATGGTTGAGGTGAGGAATAGAATGAACAAGAGGTTTGTGGATGGGAAAACAGTACCCGGGACGAGAAGTAGCCATCACTTTGTTCCACAATCAGGATGCAAGATTGGACACAAACTCTGTAGTGAGGATGAATCCTTTGTTGATATTCACGACTTTAAAATCCTCACTCATGTTGACATTGGAGATATTGCTCCTTCAACATATATAACATGTGTGTACAACTCATTCTGGTGGGTCGGATTGGTGCAGAAAGTAAACCTCAATGAAGGTGATGTTGATGTTCAGTTCATGCACCCCCATGGGCCACGTAAAATATTCAACTGGCCTTCCAATGCTGACCAGTGTCCTGTTCCTTTCAAAAACATCATTTGTAGCATCCATGTACCTACAACAAACTCAAGTGGAAGGAGCTTTACTATTTCTGACGAGGATTATGATAAAACTGTGACAGCATATGTTGCCTTACACTCATAAGATGTTGTGTTGTCTTGATAGTTTTTGACTTTAATGTACTATCATACCACATACGCACCCGGCATAGGTACTGTTTCTTAGTATCCATATCCCCTGCATTGATTACCAGAAAAATGGGCTTCTGTTCTTTCTTCCCAAGTTCACAATTAAACCTAAAAAATGGGTTAATCACATGACAATTTTTATGGGTTCATAAATGCTGCAAATACATTGTATCCACACCACATGATGCAATTAATTTGGGAATGTCCACTGTGATTGGCCCATCTTTGAGGTTCAATTGTGAGCTAACGAGAAAAGAACCAAACACCATTTTTGGAGGAATTCAAGTTCAGACTATCAAGAATGTGTAGAAACAAAAAAAATTCAATTTCCCATAGTGCCACATGTTTTTTTGGGATGCGCAAGACCAATACCCAAACCTCGGCTTAAAAGTTCAATAACTCAAAAACAGTTCATTTTCAGAGGTTTTAGATATGATATTTGGATTCCTCATGTGGAAAACCATTTTAGTGCAAATTTTCAAGACTGAACCTTGTCTAGAAATGAACTTATGCCCAAAAATGTAAATTCAAAATGGCGGAAATTTGCAACAAAACACGATTTTCATAAAATACTAAAAGTGCGATATTTCCGGAACCGCTTAGAGTTAGACGCTCAAATTTTCAGGATTTTCTAGTTTCTATGATACCAACATATGGTGAAAATTTGAAAAAAATCTGAGAGGTAAGGGTGTCAAAGATGTTTTTTTCTGGATGATTTGAGATGGAATTACCCTAAATTATATCAGAGTTTTATTGCATTTTTATCTTACTCTTCGGAGCAGATTTTCGGCCAGGTTGTCCACTTTAGAATAAAAAACATAGATGATTTATATGCCCCAATGAGTCCTGCATTTAACTAATAAAAAATTTTTTTTACAGCTAATTAAAATTTATTAAAATTTCATGGATTTACGTAGAGGGGAGGGGGGGGGTTAACAGAGTTAAAAAAAATATTTTCACCAAGAAATTTTAAAAAATAATAATTTCAAAAATAATTTCATTCATTTGTAAATGAGTACTGAAAGTTTCATTCAAATCTGACTATTTTTTGATTTTTGCGAGAATTTTCAAATTAATGTGTTTGTTACCGTGAAAAAAGTGGGTTGTGTCATCATTACCATGTAACCTATTGTAATAAAGGCATAATTTTTTTTTTTAGCCGCTAACTTAAATAAAACAACATTTTCTATCAAAATTTCGAAAATGTTAGCAGGGATTCAAAATTTTTTAAAAATAATTAAAATTTGCTTTGATCTTTCCTCTTAATAAAAATATAAATATTTTGATGGAAAAAGTTTGTTTTATTAAGTTTATGAACTTTTTTATTCATACTATGCTGTTTCATGCTGTTTTTTAGCGATATTTTGGAGGTACCTACTATATAGTAAAATTAAACATGTTAAATTTTTTATTATCTAATATTTTATACAATTTTATTTAGTTTTAGCTTTATAGCCTTACACTTAAAATGCTTTCTGAAAAATAATTAAAACTTAAAAATTTTACAATTTAATAACAAAATGAAATTATGTAACATGACAGAGGTAACTCAATTTATGAAATAATATGGTAAAGTTCTATTTAATTATAATCCAATACTATATAATTCAAATTTTCCAATATGGCCATTTTAACACCCACATTAGCAGTGATCATAATCATTATACAATTATTTGTTTGGGTGTGTATGTGTAAAGAAAACAGAAGGCTAGCAAAAAAAAAAAATAAATAAATCAATAAATAAATTTAAAAAAAATATATATATAAAAAAATAAATAAATAAAATTTTTAAAAAATGGAGAAAAAGGAAGGAAAAAGCATATCAGATTGGCTCATGGAACAGAAAACCTGGCAATTGGTGGTGCAAACTGGGATATATATATATATATATATATATATATATATATATATATATAAAATAAAGGTGTCAGATTTCATCTGCTTTTTTCTATATTTCTTTGGTTTCAATCTAAAACGGCCCAAATGATGTTATCAAATTTATTTACATTAAAAATTTACATGTCATGAGAAAAATGAGAAGTTAATCTATAAGAGTAAATTATATAGCTCAAGAGAAGAAAAACAATTATTTTAAAGGAATATTAAAATTTACATTAATTATTTTTAATTAAATTACAAATAAATGCAAAAATGGCATTAATACTTCAGTAATATTTCTGATATGAAAGTTAAAATTGGGCAAAATAAAAATTATTTTATATGTAAATGTAAATTGACAAATTAATTTCATATTAACATCATTTAGACTTTTAAATTGAAATAGAAAACAATTAGAAAAGGCCATACAAATTCTGACACCTTTAATGTGTGTAGGTGTACGGGTAGGTTTTGAAGGCTATCACAATGCATTTAGTAAAATAAAGGAAGGTAAAGAAGGTGTTGGATATTACCCATTTATTATTCATTAATATTTCAAGATCAAAATCTCATCTTTAGAATGGTAGGAGAGCTTGATTTCATGCCCGTTCGTGGGCCGTGCCATACACCTAATATACACAATGCTTCAAGCAAATTACAAAAGTCTCCCATATATATATATATATATATATATATATATTTTGATTTCCACCAATGGGCAGTTTTCCTATTCTGTTAATGTATCTGACATGATTTTTCTTTTTCATTCCCCCACTCTTTTTTCCACTCCCATTTCCTTCTTTTCACTACCCATATACACACAAACAAATAATCATATTTTATCATGATTACGACCACTGATGATAAGGGTGTTACTTTCACTCATTGAAATGGCCATACAATCTTGGAAAATTTATATTTTTTATTATATGTAATAAATATTGGCCCTGTAAATAAATTGCACTGAGCCCTCAGTTTTATTATTTAATTTTAAAATATTAATAGGATCGCTTTGGGAATTTTAACTTCAAGCTGCTTCATTTGGGATTTATAAATGTGTGTGTGTGTGTGTGTGTGTGTGTGTGTATGCGCACACAAGAGAAAAGACATTTAGAAACTGATGTGATATGAAAGAATTGTACTCCCCTGTAAGAGAAGGACAACTCCTGAAACACGTGACCTTTTCACGATTTACCATTTATGTAGGTACCTCTACTCATTGTTTTATATCTAAATTTTAAATTGAATATTTTTAAATAGAAAGTTTTCTTGAAACTTATTTTAGTTTTAATTCAAAGCTAAATGATTAAATTTACTATTTCCAGTAAGTAAAATATTCTGGTGCATTGCAAACAGAAATTATATTGATTAGAATATAAGATATTTTTAAATTTTTCAGTCATTTTTGACCAATCAACACATTTGTAAACCAAAGTTAATTTTCAGTTTTAAAAATTTTGTAAAACTAGAATATACAGTCGTGACATTTTTGGAAAATTAACAAATTTAATGTTAAATTCATCTTATTTACACTATTATTATTTATAGCATGACATTTTTAATAAAACTATTTCTTAATCACAGACTTTAACTTTTTGACCTGTCTGCCATATATGTGTTGACAGGTTGACAGATTAGAGATAAGATAAGTGCATGGCAAGCACAAGTGGCATAATTGGACAATTTTTTTTTCTGTAAAGGAAAGGAACTCTGAAACACTGAACCTTTTAATTTACATAGAAATTACGATATAAAAAAAAATTGCAAAATAGGAAGGCACAACAAATTGCATTAAAGTTTTTTAATCTTTGATTAGTAAGTATAATCTTTGCTTAATACGTTTTTAAACTAACCAACAAACCTTTGAAGTATTTTAAAAGTATTTTTAAACTATAAATTATTAAATTTTTTTTTAGACTATGTCCTTATTTATTCAAGTAATTAAAAGCTTATCAAATTAAAAATAATGTCATAGTTATATTGCATTTTTATTTTATTATTAGGAGTAGCAGTAGATTTTCTGAAACAGAGGCAAAAATTTTCAAAAAATAGATTATTACAATACATTCCCCAATGGTTCCTACGTTTGAAAACCAATTATCGCAACAAAATTTACTTAAAATTTCATGAATTTACATGAACGGGGGTAACAAAAATACAAAATTAAATTTTTGTTTTAATTTTCTACAAGTCCTGAATGTTTCATTAAAAGCCAACAGTTATTTGATTTTTGAAAGAATTTCCAAATGTGTTTGTCGCCGGAAAAAGAGTTTATCATAAATTGAGTTTTTTTTTTATTCGTAAGGATGTTTTTTTTCGTTTTTTTTTTTTCAATGATTTAATGCAGGTACCCATAAATTCGTCTTTCGCAAAAGAAAAAAAAAAAAAAAAAAGGGAAAACGGTCTGCACACAAGAAATTTTGTTTAAACGTATTGCTGCCTGAAGATTTGTTAACATTCTCAATTACTAAATAAATACTGTCTTTTACTTATTAACCTAATTGGGGCGATAACTGAACGAAATTAAAGATTTTTGGAACTTTTATAAATTAAAATAAAAACAATTATAAAAATGCATTATTTATTGAAAAAAAAAAATCACTTCAAACTATGACAAACTTATTGTTTATAAAATTAAAAGTTTAAAGTAAAAATGGTAGTTTTATTGTATTTTTGCAAAGATTTTTAGATTGAAGGGTGCAATATTGGAGCCATCTATTCGTTGTGCGAAACTATGGCTGTGAATTTCTTTCACGACATCAATATCAATTTGACCTTGAGTTTGGGGGGGGGGGGGTTTCGGAAGACTATTGAAAGTACTTTTTAGTTTTATTCGTCTGATACTAAAATCACAATTATTTAAAATAAATAAAGTATTATTAACAGAAGCATTCAGCTAACTTTTCTAGAAGGAAAGGGGAATATAAAAATTGAAAAGACACAGATTAATCCGAAACGATCAAGCTTAGAAGATGATCGATCTAAGAACTTACGGGTGGAGGAAAAGGGGAAATTGTACAGAATTATATAAAAGGAAAAAGAATTAATGAAAAAGAAAACAAGAGCTTTTTTTTTTTCTCGTGTCTTTGATTTTTACAATAAAAACCGATGGGAGAAAGAAGTATTTACACTTCGTACAACTCTGAAAATACTCAATTATTCCGAAGCATTTCCATAAATAATTGAAAAGAAATTAATTCCTTTTACAGTGTTTTTTTTTTGTAGAATGCAAAAACTAAAAAAACAACAACTTTCAAATAAATTTAAATACAGACTTAAAACTAACAGACATTTTAAAAATGACCGAAGTAAAATAAAATTTTTGTTAAATAAGTGATTAGATGAAGAAAGTGGTTTTTAAAAGAAAAAAAAACTCCAAGACCACATTTACTTCAACAAGCATACGACAACAGCGATGCTAACTAAAAAATTATTTCTGTATTGAAGATTACTTTCGTAAAATGAGGACAAAATTCCTTAACTGAAGCAGATTTTATAAAATACTAACACTAAATGAGGTATACGAAAAAATCTAAAATAAGTGAAAAAACATTACAATTAAGCAGTGAAAAATATTAAGAGTATAAAAATAAAACAGACTTTATGCATGTAACTGTTTTTCTATCATTTTAAATTCTTTTTTACCTCTCCAAATTCAATAGCACAGTCTGAGTAACACATTGACAAGGTTACTAGATTTCTAAATGAAAGAGATATTCGCTGTAAGATTTTTACAAATTGTCACCCAATGAAAATTGATTTAATCATTAAAAAAAGGAAAAGTGAACTTAAAATACTGAAGTAAACGAATACTTAGTCCCCACAAAAAATGTCTTCCAACATGCACAAGGTTAAAAATTCGAGAAGAGAAATAAATATTTTGTTTTTAAGTGGCGACTAAATATTTGTTTTTTACATTTTTCATAATGAAAAGTTGTTACAGAATATTTACCTAAGACCAGCCTGACGCCAAAATGAAGACATTTTGATGCAACGGAGGGTATGAGAAGAAGAAAAAACCAGGTGTATAGCTTTTGACCTTAGTCGTTCCCGTGAGCTTCTAGACGGTGTAAGACCAAAGTTTTTCCGACTTGAGTTATCTTCCTCTCATCAGCAGGAAAGATAATTTTATATTGTAACCCTGGAAAATAATTATTCCTTGTTTGATAACACATAACGACTATTATGTAAAAAAATAAATAAATAAATAAACTACATAATTTATGCTTATTTAATTACTATCTTCTATGTGATAATTCCAGCTTTTTCATTAAATTTCTGTTTTCTTAAACTTAAAACATTAAATAAAATAAATGAATCTGATTGTCAACTTTTGCAGTTTATTCAAAAAAACATTTTTAGATTGTAAAAATGTTTTGGATTTACTGACATCATTTTTATTTTTAAAGGATTTTTTGTTTTATGTTCCCATTCTAACGGAAAATGACACAAGGTCCAATTTAAAGTGAAATTCCTACACGGGCTAGGGAGAAAGATTGCTCTCGTCCCATCGGCACTTTGACTTGCCATTTTGCTTTAGGTGACTATGATCCTACTCCATCTCAAGGAAAAGAATACCTGGGCAGGCGAAGAAATTGAGCCTATTAATTACAAAACCCGCGAAAATGCGAGTTTTATTTTTTATTTATTATTATACAAAAATATCGCATTTTTAGACAAACACTTTGAAATGCAAAATTTTTATTGATTAGAATTTTTTTTTCTCGAATTTACAGTAGTGAAGGGAGATCTTCTTCTTCTTCTTCTTCTTCTTCTTATTATTATTATTATTATTATTATTATTATTGTTTAAACGGTTACAAAATAACGCGTGTTACACCTACGCCCGCCAAATATTTGGGCGGTATTTGCTTTTCTAATGATTGTTTATCAAAGAAACATTCTGATGGGCTAAATTATATATACGTAAGGATATGTGGTGAATACAAAATAAAAATAACTCGCTTTTCTTCACTGTTTTAAATTTAGCGAGCCTGTGAAAAAATTTTTTGCTTAATAGTAAAAGGGATTGGCTCAGGCTTGAAGACAAGATCAAGGCAAAGTTTAACGAGTTTACGTAGAATTTACTTTCACCAATGAAAACGGAGCGATTTATAATCTGAAAAAAGGTGACGAGCCAATATCAAATCTCTTTATGATATTGTGCGGTCAGTTAGCCAGTTAAGTGCCATACGTAATACACGCATCGGCAAATCCTGTCTCGAAAGAAGCATGACTTACTGGGCAGAAAATTATCCCGCAGTAGGTTGCCATTATTTTCTGTGGTAGACTGGTTGCCAGCCAAGGCTACAGAACCCAATCTGTCCTATTATTTAACCCATAACTGGAGGGAAGAAATGGATGAATACCTTTCCCAAGGGTATTTGCGCGTAAGTGAATGCAAGGAATTCAACAGGAATTTGAACTCGTTCTGAGCCGATATCCACTGCACCACAACGCAAATTGGTGAGTATAAGACAATTTACTGTGGTGATGCCAACCAGCGACGGACCGGATGTTCGCACTTTCACGAACAAAATGCAAATGACTAACAGTCATCGGTGCGCATCCGGGTTCGCGCAGATGTTCCAGTTGAAAAATAAAAATAATCAAATATTAAACTTCCAGTTCGCAAGCGTACGCGAATTTTATTTATCGGCCAATGGGAAGCCCTGAATCAAATACAAGTGTGAAATCCCAAATGATCACCTGCGATCCAAAAAGCCGAAATAAAAAGCCGAGACAGAAAGCACCCAGCAGACAGACCGACGGTGACAGGCGAGAGTAATTAATATCTCCCTTGACCAAGTCAAGTGGCTACTATGCTCGTCCCTTCACCTCTCCCACCTTCTTCCCTGTCTCAAAACTACTTACTGACTTAAGGAGCGACTACATCAAAGACATTCTTCACTTACACGCTCCCCACATTCCTAAGCCTTAAATCTCTTTCAGCATTTTATTTGCCTTGAACAATTTAACCTCCGTTGGACCTATATTCAAGTTATTACTTTAATTGTAAAAACATTAATTGATATGTGTATATATAGATATTAATTTTCAACTCAATTTGCTTTTCTTGATTTTATAATCATTTTATGACTTATAGTGGGCTATCTACCACAAGGCCAAATTCCGTTAACCTGCAACAGTATACAACTACCCTTCACTAGAACGGACTCCCACTACAACGGGAAAATAATAGATGAGATATCCCCTATATTACAAATCACAGTCTAGCGACAATTTATTTATCTTGATTTTCACTAATCAAATTTCGTACACTTTTGGTAGAAAGAGGCTCCAACTAGCTTTCTTTATTTTCCTACAAACTTGCAAGTTGATTGGTTAATTTTCTCTACAAAATTGTTACATCATGCGATACAATTTCCCGCTTAGCTCAGTTGATCCACCTTAAACATTAGAGATCTCGTCTCCTTCAGTTGACTCGGAAGCACATGACAGATCATTTCCGCCACAAACTTTCCTCGACAAACTTTTCTTTACATAAAATATTTTCTTACAAACTCTACAACATTAATTCAACAAAATAATTCAATAATACCCGGAACACTTTACAAGAAATAATGTTTTTAAAACAATTTCTTTTCCATTGAAATCTTACAGTCTAAGCGAGACAACTCCTTAAGTTTACGTTGTACTTGAACTTTGCAATTCACCAATGTTAATCTCATCATTTCTTACCGACCACTGATTTATTCTTCATTATCTGTGTATCTTTGTTGAATATAAGATATTAAGTTGTTATTATAACAGTTTTACATGTCGTTTGTTTCATCAATTGTCTTTCATATTTAATTTATAAAATGTGTGTTAAACGTAATTCCTAAATTTTATTGGTAACTCAAACGTTCCTCTACAATATAAATAGGCAGAGAGGGAGAGATGGCGGGTGGGGGGGGCAGGACAGAATTCCACGCGTTTGAATAAGGCCGGTGTGAAATTACACGCAGATACATTATCGGCCTTTAATGAGAGCAGGTGAATTTCAAAGAACTCTATTCAACTTCGAAGCTAAAAATATATCTTTTTATTTATGACTTTTATGTAAGAAACAACGAGCCTTTAATCAATGTTTGGTTACTTGTCCTGAAACAAGCTACCGAAACTTCAAGTGTGTAAATTTGTAAATAAATTTCTTTTAATAACTTTTAAAATAAGTTGTGTTATCTGATTGAAAAGGTCAGAAAAAGTAACAACTTTTACACAACTAATTTTAGCAGATCTTTAACACACTAGATTTAAAACAGATTTACAAATTTCTACAACTGCAATAATTTTTATTTACAAACCCGCCTGGGGTAAAAAAAAATATATTTTTTAAAAGCACGTGTGAAAAGAAAACGTTAACCTAGTCAATTATGTAGAATCACTTCTACATGCACGTACATACCTATATACATATCGCCATGCACATACGTTCATACACATATACCCACACACACTTACGTGAGGACCGCATGTGAAACTTTTGTTTGCCCGCGTTTAAACTGATTCACACACGTGCTTAGCCAGTTGGAGAATGTTTTTTTCGGAGCATAAATCAAAATGCCGTTCGTCTCTTCCAACTCACATACTGTGCTAATTGCATTCAGCAATTAGCTACATAAAAATGTTTCTCTCTATCTTATAAGTACATTTCAATACATGTATAATTATATTCACTGCTATTCAGTACAAACATATTTCCTTTTCAGGAACTCTTCTAGCATGAATATTGAGACAATATCTTTAATATCTAAGAAAGAACTTTCTTCACGACATCTTGCATTCACGAATTGATCAGTCTTGTAACCTTACTTAATAATACAGTATAACCCAGATATAAGAGACCCGGATATAAGATAAACGCGGATATGAGATAGATTTTCTCTGGTCCCAAATTAGAGCCTGTGGTAATGTATATAAAATAGACGCGACCCGGATATAAGAGAAACCCGGATATAAGATAACTTTTATCCGATCCCGACAACTCTCTTATATCTGGGTTACACTGTTGTTATATTTGTTACATTGTGCTTTGAATTATTTTATTTATAAATGTAGTGGTTTGGACAACCAACCTACTTTTCACTGTTGAAATTACTACCCCGACGGTCAGTCTACTACATATTGATACCCGATTAGTCCAGTCCAATACAATTAAATATTTATTGACTAAACTAAAGAGAAAGTTACAAAATCAAATTTTTATACATTATTTGTTTCTTTTTCTTTTTTTAACCAAAGCAAGACGGGATCGCTATTAGTGTGCAGTCAGAGAAAAGACTGTGTACAATGGGTATTGAGTTTGAGTTTTGTCTAACGGCATATCAATCTCTGCGGGTTATTTCATGCCACAAAGGTGGGGTTATAACATTTTTTTATTTATTTTTTTGTTTTTTTTTAATGTACGGTTATAGACAGAAGGTTGCTTTAGTCAGATTTTAAATTCTTATGTATATATTTCTATAAAAGTGTTTATACTTTCATTGATCCCAATTTGGGGGCTAGCTATTTGTCCATGGCTGGGGTCCTAACAGGTGCTACCACTCCGGGTTAGGGTGGACCTGCGAACAACAGCAATTAAGAGATGGTTCCATACTTCTCACAACCTCACAATCAGAGGCCTTGCTGCTGGATGCAGTTTAACGTTATGCCCAGGACCACAGGGGATATTGAAGAAAGGATAAAAGATGAATGGGATTGAAGAAGATAGAAGATGGTAGTTGACGTTGCATTTAGATTTTTAGAAATTGTAAAGGGAAAGAAGTAAACGGAAGGGAATGCCACAGACGGGAAGTGCGAGAAAAGAAACTGTTGGAGTAGAAGTATCGGTTATATTTGACAATTTAAACGGTAAAAAGGCGGGACCATGATGCCGATCTAGTAGAACACTTAAATTTACGTGAACGGGGCACCAAAAGAAAAAGTTCGTCAGATCAGTTGCCATTAAAATATTTGTAGAAAAGACAGAGAGAAGCCACGCCACGGCGGTGAGAAAGTGACTGAAGTCGAGATGCTAAGTCAGGGTTGGTTACATTGCAGATCCTTCTTTGGATTTTGTCGAGAACCTCGAGATGAATAGGCAGGGGCACCCGACCAGATATTAGCAAGAGTATTCAATGCACGAACGAATGGTCCAGAGAAGAGGTTAGAGCCACAAGTGCTGTATCCAACGTCCAGACTGACACCATGGGGAACAAAGATATTCATTGGAGTAGATAGACTAAACTATCGCCCGGTTCACACTCCACCCACGTCTATTGAACAGGTGTAGAGGCTCATCCTTTGTTCCCTGTTTAGGGTGTGGTTTCCGGCTTTCTCTTTTTCAATCTTTTCACTTTTTTTTTGTTACAATTGGAGTAGATAAACTAAACTATCGCCCGGTTCACACTCCACCCACGTCTATTGAACAGGTGTAGAGGCTCATCCCTTGTTCCCTGTCTAGGATGTGGTTTCCGACTTTCTCTTTTCTAATCTTTACACTCTTACGTAGCCCCCTGCACATCAGTGGCGCTACCGCCTTGCTCGGGGTGAAATGATTAAAAAAAAAAAAGACGGTAGTTGACGAATTCACCTTACTCAAAGGTAGTAATCTCGTAGAGTGCAAACCTCATTGACTACAAGAACCATATTTATATCATGTTGTATTATATTATATTATGTTATGTTATACTGTTTGTCAACAAAAACGCTTTTTATAAAATAACACTATTTTACTTGTAGTAAACAAAACAAATTGTAAAAATTTAAAATTCAAATCTGACTCAATAATTTTATTAGAAATAAAAAAGGAAAAAAAGAAAAAGAATTTTCTGGAATGTACAAACTTTGCACACAAAACTCGCGAACTTTCACACCTCGGCATGAAATGTTTTTCGGTAAATAGAAAACTAAGAAACATCTAAAAAAAATTTAAATAATCTTTAATTATAAAAAGAAATATCAAATTGCTTTTACGGACCCCTTTTCGCGAGCCGACGCGAAATTTTTTTATCGTCCAATGGGAAGCCCAAAATTATATCCGGGTGTGAATTCCCAAATGACCTGTTTGGAGCCCCAGAAAACGAAATAAAACGACGAGACAAGTAGACAGTCGCAGTAGAGAAAATACGAGCATAATTAACACGTCCCTTGACTAACGTCAAGCGATCTTATTATTATAGCCTCTCTTTCTCTCTCATCTTCTTTTTCTTCACTGTTCACCAATCCACTTAATAACTGACCGGTACCCGAAAGGCTGAGCGGAGTCTTCAAAGACAATCCTAACAAACAAACGCTCACACATACATACGCATATGCTTTTTCAACAATTAATCCTATGGACATTTTTAACGACCTTGTACCAACCAAAAGACATTACTTTTATCTGTAAAAATCTTAATTGATATATATATACGCATCGCTCATTCAGTAAAATGAATTAGAGCAATCTAGCTACTGGGCGCGTATAATGATAATATATGCGCTAAAAAGTCTGCCTTCTTCCACCGAACGCCCATAGCCCAGAGGTAGAATCGCCGAGTGACACCAATTCGGTTGAGTTTCAATCCTGTGTTAAAAAGCAATCGGAGTCTAACCGTGCTGATGAGCTGTGATACAGCGAAACAGATCTGTCTGCGGATGACAATATATATATATATATATATCAATTAAGATTATTAGGTTAAGATATATATATATATATATATATATATATATATATATATATCTTAACCTAATAATCTTAATTGATATATATATATATATATATATATATATATATATATATATCTTAATATAATTATAATAATTATTAGGTTAAGTATATATATATATATATATATATATCAATTAAGATTATTAGGTTAAGATATATATATATATATATATATATATATATATATATATATATATATATATATCAAATTGTTGTTTCTATATACAATTTGATTTTCTTGTTTTATACCCCTCTTATAGTGGGCTATCTACTAACAAGGCCAAATCAAACTAATCTGTTTCAACACACACATACCCATCACTATAATGGATAACCCACTATATACTATTTATTGCAAACCAAATTAGCAAAAAACAAACGGAACTTTATAACCAGCATTATAACAATAAAATAAATATGAGTTTATCGTATTTCAGGTTATGAAACTATTTATAAGTTATAGCATAGAGAAAATTAAAATTAATGCTTTATAAAAAATGCTAAGATTTAAACATTCTGAACTCAAATCAAACAGTTTATCTACTCTATATTATTTTTTGTTATTTACTTCCGGCAAAGTGAAATAAATATGAATTTGTCATATTGATGTCATTTCAGTTTATGAAACTATTTCGAAGTTAACGAGCGAGCTATTGGAAGAAGGGTTTTGTAGTGGGATAAGAAATGAAGAATTAAAATCAACCTTCTTCACTTTTACAAAAATTCACAATGACGTGTGAAATCCTGGTTTTTCTCAAATAGAAAAAGGAAAGACCATGTGCTTAAAGAAAAAGTCGAAACCAGATTTCGCAAGTAGGTGTTAAACTGATTTTCTGACCAACGGAAGCGACTTGCAAGACTAAAGGGAATCAGCGAAAATCTGAATATTATATTAGTGCAAAAATCTGAATAATATAAAAGGCCCCGGTCAGCATCAATCAGAGACCCAGATGGAAGCAGCATAGACATTTGTCTTCTTTCCTTCTCGTATGCTGATTTCTTTTACTTCTTCTTCATCCAAAGACATTCCTACCAAACAAACACATACATACATACGTACGCGTATACTCTTCCAACAGTTACTACTACGAACATTTGTACGAACTCTTGATACCTTTAACTTTATCATTGAACATTAATTTCTACGAATTCTTGTTATTCATTTCTTTTAATAAATTTCTATTTTAAAATGAAAAATGTATATTTCATTCTTACTTTATTCCACACAATTACACATATTCCAACCTGCCGACAACCAACCTTCTGATAACGATGAAAACCTTCTGATAAGGCCAAATGATTAATTGTTGGATGATATAGGATTTGTATCCTATAAGACGCTCACTCAAAAAAGATGGAAGAATAAGATAAATTGTAGAATGGGAAAATCAAAACGGACTTAGTCAATATAATAAAATAAAATAAAGCTGGGGAGGTTAATGTTTCTTTGATTTGACACAAGGCCAAATCAAAGGAACATTAACCAGCACCCTATAGCTACAGTTTATTCTCCCGTTGTATTTCCCTCATTATGAGCATTATCCATGATAATATTGTAATATTTCCCTAAGAGAAAACGACGACCAGGGTGGTTGTGTTCTCTATGTCCCTTCGTGGGAACATGTAATTTCCTTTGTTTTCTCTACTGTTGTAGGCTTATAACTCTTAGCTTTCTCGCGGTCTACATCGAAGTTGGTGTTCGTCGCTCCACGAACTGACATCACTTACCGACCGTCACGTAACCTTCGGGAATTCACCTACTAATCTTTGAATGATTTTCCGACCCGCTTTTAGGAAAACCCTCCATCCGTTTATTGCATTTTGAGAAAAAAATCTGACACTTAAATTATTAACTCCGCACAAACACACACTTTGTATTAGGTTACATAAGAGTAATGGTGATAATATATTTGCATATTCACCTTTAAAAATTAATTTTTAAAAGATAAATATTTTCTCCTTCATTTCTACTTTGGTCGTTTGTTATAATCGATGTCTAACCGTACTGATGAACTGTGATGCAGCGAAACAAGACTATCTGCGGATGACTATATATATATATATATATATAGGGTAGGTATGGATGGAATAAAATTCCGTACACCAAAAAACACTATTCTTTAAAAAGTGCTCAATACAAAGTAGAGCCAATAATATTTAGTTAAAATTTATAATATATGTATGCTATAATATAATTGCAAAATAGCTACTTTTGTAGTAATATTATAACATAGTTCTCATGTTATAAATTTTCAATAAATTATATAATGGTCATTAACATATCTGAGTGGGACTTAGTGTCTTGTATCGTAGCCCCAGGCTACTCACCTCAATGCTCTGGTGTGTCATCACGTGACCATTACTCAGCGATAGCAAAACGTATTCTTAACTTTCTGGTAATAATATAATGATCGACCTCTTTATACTAAGAAATAATATAAAGAAGTTCGACCATGAAAATTCCTAAAACGAAAACAAGACACATAATGACTGTGTCTTACACAGGAGCTTACAAAGCAGCAGTCAAAAGACAAATTCTTCAGTGGCCGGACCACCGTGGGCGAAGCAGGTTCGGGAATTTGATTCCGTAACAGTGACCTGACTGATGCTACTGTTGACAGACCTTCACATCCGGCCTGACGGTGACCTGAGTTCCTGCCTGACGCCTCCGATCATTACTACTGTTACCACAACTGTCCTTTTCAGCACAAAACAACCCTGTTCTTTTTAGGACAATAAATATTTTTTCTCGCTCTACTACAAGTGTGCTTTTTAAAGCAACAAAGTCTACAGCCAACACAGCGATCCTGCGACCTTCAGCGTAGCAACCATACTTCGACTCTTGACTGATCGACCGCCGACTACGAACGTGTTCGTCATCGGATTGGCAAACAGTGCAGTATATGCCATCAGACTCGGGCAGCACCCGATGAACCAAACTAATCAGGCCGGTGCAAGAGCAACTAGCAACTCAGGTCTTATTCCCTAGCCTACGAACTGATAACCTCACAGACAGGCGACTCAAGTCTGCGTGCAGTGGACGCCGCTAAACCAACAACAGCTCCACGGCGATCCGTGAGATCGTTTAAAGTGTAACATTAGCACAATAAAAGTTGTCTGACTTTGACAACTTCGTCACTCAAAATGTTGTTTTTGTTATTCTTGCCTTTCCTGTGTCACTTCAGTCGAGTGCCATACGTGATACACGCTTTGGGCGATCATGTCTCGAAAGAGACATGACTGACCGTGTAAAAGATTATCTCGCAGTAAGTTGCCATTGCTTTCTGCGGTAGACTGGTTGCCAGCCAAGGCTATACAACCCAATCTGTCCTGTTATTTAACCCATAACTGGAAGGAAGAGACGGATTAGTATCTTTCCCAAGGGTATTTGAGCGTAAATAAATGCAAGGAATTCAACTGGAATTCGAACTCGGCTCCCCGACGCCTCATTCCGAGTCGATATCCACTGTACCACAAAGGGCTGATACTGATCTGTTTAAAGACTGTTACTGATATTAAAAGGTACTACCAAGACCGTGCTTAAGGCCCCCGCAGACCCCGCAATTGAGGGGGTGGTGCCGCAAGTTCCTTAGGGGTTGCCATGCTCCTTGGCTCCGCAGATCTATTGAAATGAAAAAAATTAACAAACTAATTATTAGGATTAACTGGAAAATCATTATCATACTTAACTTGTATGTTGAAACAGACATCTATTAACCCGTCTCGCTCTCTCTTTATATATATATATATATATATATATATATATATATATATATATATAAACAGACATCTATCAACCCGCTCTCTCTTTATATATATATATATATATATATATATATATATATATATATATATATATCTTTATATGATATGAACATTATTATTATCAGGATCTGGTTGAATTCTTTGGGCATCAGATCAAGATGAAAATCAGAACTGATAGCCAGCATTTGCTATCGGCAGAATTCAACGAAAAAGGTGAGTAAATGCGACGATTCTGGTTTGTGGGAATGGGGTCAGATTTTCTTTTTTAATTGCTTTTTTGGCACAACAAGCGGCTTCCCGTTAGACGCCTCCCTTGCTTAAGCTAGGCTCTTTATTTATCTAGTTAATGTGAGCAATTGCAGCTCCCGGAATTCTCTTTTGCTATGGCAAGATTCCTAACCTCCCCAGCTTTATTTTATTTTATTATATTGACTAAGTCCGTTTTGATTTTCCCATTCTACAATTTATCTTATTCTTCCATCTTTTTTGAGTGAGCGTCTTATAGGATACAAATCCTATATCATCCAACAATTAACTGAAACGCAAAAAGTAAAATTGCACACCCACAAAATTGAATCAGAATGACTAAGAACATTTTGAAAAAACCCAGACCAAGGCAAATTTCACAAGTCGGTGTGAAAATTAAGATTCTGGATTCTGATTGGATAGGAAATAGCAAATTGATCTATGACCCAGTTCAAATTTTCTTAATACATAAAAAAATGGGTATGCTGTTCGATCCAGTCACGTAACTAAATTTTATTACTTAACCCCGTCCCTTGACCGGCAAACGTCAGTCAAATGGGAGCAGCATAGAGACGACACGCTAAATTTCAAAAAGCCGACCCTGTCATGTCTCGTCGACATACATTCGTTCTTCCTTTCCTTCCAATTTTCTTTACTTCGTCTTCACTCACACGCCGTTAAAGAAACAACAACGACATACTTCAACTGACTCTTAAAAACTAGTCTGATAAGTACAATTTTCCTTTATTGCTTCACCCTCCTTTTCACTTTTTCGACGGCCATAAAAAAGGAAAGGAACACAAACTTTATTAGTAACCTTTTTAATCTTTCTACATACACACATTGTGCAACTATCAACGATAAGCTGGATTCATTTAACTCCCTACTACTATTTCTCTGGAACATTTAACTGCGTATATTTTTTTCTTTTAACATTTTCTTCTTACAAATTTGTTATTCTGTTTAGTTAATAAAATTTTACTTTAACATATAAAATTCGACCATACCTTCACCGGATGATATCTTTAAATGCGATAATTGTCGGCTATGTTTTTAAGTGGCCTTGTATCTGACATAATGAGGCCACTACACTCTATCGACAGAATACAACCGTTACTATTTTGGTCTTATTTTTTCTGTGGGATGGATGGGTCCTATTTTTAGCTTGGATGTTTTGTTGCATTATCATCAATCTGGTCTTTACTTATTTATTCATGACACCATAAGGTTACATCTTATGGAATCCACTTTGCAATATTAAATTAAAAAAAAAAATTACGACAATTTTCCTATCACACATGTTGTGAGTCCAAATACAAAAAAAAAAAAAAAAAAGAAAAGAAAAAACTGCAATTATATATTTGCTTCAGAATGATAACTCGTGTTTCTTAAACACAGACGCTGAATCGGAAACTTCAATATTTGAATTTCCCGCTAGTCATCACTGATTAGTTAGAAAATATGAAGCACATGAGAACACGTTACAGAACATGTTTAGTTACGTATCCCGCCAAAAATTTGAACAAATGTTTTTGATCCTATCGTACTGTACATAAGGAGGAGACTTTCGTCTGAATCCTTAGTGAGAATTATTACTTCAACCAAGTGCCACTGATGTCCACGTGAATAGTTACAGTTGAATTTTACGAAGTTAAGAACATCTTATACAAACACAAAATTACAACTCACTCACTCACTCACTCAATATTATATTCACTCAAAGGAACAAAACATTTAACCTTTTTCAAGACATATCCGTTGAACTCATTTAAAAACAACTTTTTCAACCAATAGTTTTCTTTATATGCTTTGATTAACAGTAAAAGAGAATTTATTCATACATAATTATATGAACTTTGCATCTATAAGACACATTTTCATTCCCTATTTAATCTCTCCACATTTAATATAATTTTCACATCTTGTATATTTCACGATATAAATTTTATCTGATTTTGTTACCAAATATCAGGAAATTATTTGTTTATTATTTATTCCCTGTTGTTTCCTGCCAATTGCCAAATGTCCGAAATTAAAAAGTGGTGAATAAAAGCCGTATTCACTACAATCTCTCATTATATGTAAATGATTATAATTTTTGTCCTTTTTGTATTTGGTGTCTTTGATGTTTCTTGTATAAGTCATTGTGGTATTCATGGGGATGGCCATTATATGCATTGCTGTGTTAAGGTTATAAAGAGTTTTACTTCCGCGTATATGTATATTCACGTAAATGTATATGTTCCTACCTGTGTATGTCCGGTGTAATGTACTATCAGGTTGCTGTTCATGATATCTTATACTATGTTCTGGGTATTTGAGTGTATGGATTACGCTCATGAATTCATTCGTTGGTTTTCTGCAAATTCTTTTCGTGAAGATTATTTGAGTCCATCTCTGGTTTGCATGAAGTTCATCTTATGATCACGTGTATTTCCACACAGCTACATTCATTCATTGTACATATACACACGCGACAATCACGTGATAATCTTGCTTTCCCGCTTTCTTACGGGATGTATATATAGCAGACACATGGAACACCCGAAGACAGTTGCAGCAGAAACACAGAACCCAAAGCAAGGCAGTTCACAGCTGCCCGCAATAGCAGCATGCTATTGCGGGGTTCACGTTTTTCAACATCAAGCAATTCTCTCACACACCCGCACTAATTGCAAGACGCAAGTAGATGCCTTTTATTTCTTTAAATAACACTCGTACACATTACTACAGTTGGCGCAAGAATCTTAACACGCACAACATGTAAAACATAAAGACCAGCTCGCGTTTTCTTACTAAATCATTCTTCTGAACTTTACAAAGATGAACTTATTCACGGACTTAGACATTTTCACCAATCTTCTATCAATATTATTCCTCACACAAATTACATATGACACTGATAAATCTTCCAGCGACAAAGAACATTACAACTTACCTCAAAAGCTTTAAAACAATCTTATGCAGAAAAAGAAAGACATTTTAATCAGACACTTTCAACGTCTGTACAAATATGTATTTCTTGTTATTGTTAATACACTTTATATAATTACAATTAATGCTTTGACCATTTCGTTCAATTTTCCATTTGCTAATTTAATGAATGATTTCAACCGTATAAAAAATAATTGTTGGTATGCAGGAATTTAGTTAGGAAGTTCTTTGGGAAATGGCCTTGTGCCATGTGAAATTCAAACCTAAACAACCGTGCATAAGAGGCCCCAACAATCTTCTTTTGGTTGTTTGGTTTGCTGATTGAATCTCCGACGGCTGCCGCGAACTCCACGCGCTTAGTGAGTGAACTGGGTCCAACTAAAGAAGCTATGCACATGTTCACTGTTCTTTTTATATTTTCTTAACGTCTACGCGTTTCTGATTTGATTTTGACAGGAGCATTAGTCATTAGTCACATAATGTCAGCTGTCCAAATGTCCGGGTTATAATCTTAGTTATCAGAAATATGAAAAAATAGAAAGGAGGAAAAGGATGTATGTGTTGAGAGAGAGAGAGAGAGAGAGAGAGAGAGAGAGAGAGAGAGAGAGAATTTATCTGTAACTCTATTAAAGAGGAAAGGGTATATTTCAATACACTTTACTACTACTACCTATTTACTCACGACAAATTAGATTTATCATGTTAATTGGTAAACGAGCATAAATCGCTTCTGCTTTTCTTTTGCGTACATCTTTTTTCTTTTTTTCTTTTTTATATTTTTGCAGACTTTTTTTTAGAAATTGTATGTTTTAATTACCGAAGGTGAATCATAGTTCATTTTTTATGGAAAAATATGTGACGAGAATCTAGGACTAAATCAATATTAGGGAGATAATTATGTATTTATGTCACAAAAAAAAAAAAACAAAAAAAAACGTGTCAGACCCAAAAACGAAAGATTTTTTTCTGATAATTTTATATCAAAAGAGAAAATGGTAGCTTATTCATTTCATAGTCGGTAATATTTTACAGTCGGAACTTTCTGATTCGACACCGTTAATCCTAAATTACAAATATGGCTGCAGCTTTGCGTCAATTCTCGAGCGATGATTGCAAGGGTATGTAGCTTTAATTTATGAAGGAAATCATATAGCCAATCTTTAGGATTCTCGATTAGAAATACATGAATACCTCTAAAAATTTAAAGGCCATTTAGTCGTCCTTTAAAAATAATAATGAATGAAATTAGTCAGTGTTAAATTAAAAGACATTTTATTTTTATTTAATTACTTTTTAAAAAAAAAATTATCCTAAGAAAAACTAAACTCAGTAATTATTTGAATTTCTTGTCTTAGCCTGCATAAGACCACAGTTATGATGAAGTCAATGAGGATCGAACTCATGAGTACAGTAGGTAGTCTACAAGACGAGCATGTTGTTAAAGTTAACTACTATATCCCACGACGATGTTTGTTTCGTTTTAAAACTCAACCATAAAATATTAAACGAAAAATATGTATTCTGCCTGAATTTTTGGAATGAGGAATTATTTGCTACAGACTTTATTCAATAAAGCCTATGGATTTAGACGAAATATAGCAGTGGAACCTGAACACATAACCGTACCAAAGTAGATTAAAAAAAAATTTAGGTATTTCCATTTCTTTATGGCAATGCACTTTTCTACATTTGAAAATCTTACAAAAATAAAATATTATTTTTCTAATACTTTATTTAAGGAACATTACCTGATTTAAAGTATAATTAACCTGATTTGAAGAAGTAATAATTTACTTTTACTTTAAGAAGAGAAGCAGAAAAAAGTAATTTAAAAAAAATGAACAGTAGTAGTGATTCAACACACGACAAGCACTGATAAGCTATTTACAAGTTTATTGCTGTTATACGGATACTTTATAAAACATAATTTTAGAAAATGATGGGTGAATGCTTTTTTTATATAATTTAGTGTTGATAGCAGACATGGAAAGGAAATTACAAGACCTCAAGGTAGCCGAAGAAGGTGGGAAGAAGAACTACATATAATATTTACAAGAAAACTGAATGTATGGTCATCAGTACAAAAAGTAAAGAAAAAAAAGAAGCCCAATTACAGGCGGGGGATACTAAAATCCAACAGGTACAAAAATTTAAATACCTGGGAAGTGTTCTAACAGAAGATGGAAAGTGCGACACTGAGATCTGAAGGCGAATTGGCATTGCCAAAAGATGCATCCCAGAAGCTGAGTAGAGTATTAAGAGACAGGAAAATTTTGCTGGAAACAAAGAAGAGATACTGGATTGCTATGTGATGTCTGTTCTTCAATATGGCAGTGAATGCTGGACAATTTCATCAAAAATGAATGAAAGACTTGAAGCAACCAAAATATGGTTCTACAGAAGGATGCTGAGAATACCATGGATCAAACATTTGAGCAATGATGAGGTTTTGGAGAGGATGGATATGAAAAGGAAACTAATACTTAAGATCAGGAAAAGACAGCTGAAGTTCATGGGACTTGTAATGAGGAAGGAGGGCTTGAAGAAAATGATACTCACAGGTCAAAGAGAGGGGAAAGCACTGTGTGACATGCTTGATGGGCTTGAGCAAATGAATGGCAGAGCAGGGTTTGAGTGGAGTAACAGGAGAAAGTGATAGGGACATGTGGAAGGCCATGATCACTTACGTCCTGAAGGAACATGGCACATAGAAGAAGAATCTTATAAATTATTGGAAATATTCTCCATAATCTAATTTTACTAATGTTGGCTTTAAATTACTATAGTCATCGATCTTATTTTCTGATAATGTCATGTATGATCAAGGAGTTGTTGGTTTAACTAATAAAGTTTACAATTGAATTTCATGAAATTATGTTAGTGGGGTGGTAATAGATGTAAAAAAAAATTTTACTAAGATTTTATAAAAATAATTTCATAAATAAATTAGTTTATTTCTGAATAAATTCTGTAAGTTTTATTAAAATTTGGTTATTATTTGATTTTTGCAAGGATTTCCAAATTAACGTTTTTCACTGGAAACAAAGGCACTAAAATTCCCATAGTCACCTTTGGTTTCACGCTGACAAAAAAGAAAAGATTTTTAACCAAACTTTTGAACATGCTAAAAAGGATTAAAAAGTAATAATAAATCACTTTGGTTTTTGCTCATAATAATAGCATAAATATTTTGATGACAAAACTTTGTTTTTATTAAGGTTGGGACCTTATGCTATGCTGTTTTTAGTGAAAAAGTGAAGGTATCTAGATTAAGTGGTCAGTTTGGAATTCCCTGTAGTTTAATTGGGTCTGACATTGGATCTGATGAAGGCCAGAAGGCATAAGGACTGAAACATGATAACAACAACAACAAAGATAAAGACAATAGTCTGCAAGTAAATAGTGGAAATAAAACTATCTTAAGACAAAATGATCATTTCCATACAGTTAGTGCTGATGTTGAAACTCTTAGGGGTTGGGAGATTATCAGTTACTGATGATTTGTTTATAGTGTCTGTTTCCACCATATATTAGTATGATTGATTTGGTTGTATATTGGCCTTATATAGTGATTAAAAAAATGCAGTGTTGATAAATACAAAATAGATTTTTATATAATACAGTATAATAATACAGAAGTATATGTACGTATATATCTAAATGTAGTAGACACCTGCTTGACAGGTATTTCAACTGTATCACTGAGCTAATAAAAAGATAGAGAAAGAAAAGGATGTATGTTTTCAATGTATAAGGATAGTTTAGCTATCTAAAGTCATCAACAAGTCATGTAAATATATTTTGTCTTTGAAAATGTTATGATAACTACAGCATCAGAGAATGGACAAAATTTATTTATTAAATCTGATTTTGGTTGATTTTCCATCCGTTTATATATACATCTGGGTATTGACTTTGAAAAGGCTGTTATGCTCATTGGCTTACAGCCTTATATCCTAGCTGTGAAGGCTTTCTGATTTGATTGGTCAAACTATGGATTGGTGGCCTGGCGATTCTTAATAAACATCTACTTTTAGAGATGGTGAAATTTTTGGTTTTCTTATTATTTTTCTATCATTACACCATAATGTTTAAATCTATAAATATTCCCGCTCATACAACCATGAATTTTTGATATTGTTATGAATTTGTGATTTTTATTGTTAATTTAGAATTGATGATAGTATCATTCTTCTTCATTTATGAGCCATGCCCCTTCATGACGTGGACCATCATGACTCTCCACAGCCTCCTGTTCAATTAAGCTCTAATGTTTGACTCTTTACTATTCTGATTTTACCTGAACTCATTAAGTAATTTACTCACTCTTTCCTCTTCCTTCTTGCCTTAAATGAGTGTTAATTTTTTCCACCCTCTTTCCTCATTATGTGTGTCAGAAATTTCAGTTGTTTTATTTCTAATTTTAAGTATAATCGTGCTTTTAGTTCCCCTATTTTAAGTTTAAATAACCTATTATTCTGTGATATCATTTCATTCTATTGATGGCTTGTGAAAAAAATGCATATGACATGATTTTAGATATTTTAAGATTACTACAACTATAAGGGTCAGTCAAAAAGTAATGTCTGTTCTAATTTGAATTAAAAAAATATTAATCAGAATTCTCAGAGTTCTTTTTAGAGCTATTGGCCATAAGGTGTCTAGAAGTCCAGGGAAAATTGATAGAGTTACCATCTTTTTTCCTATACATCTTTCAGCACACCTGTTAAGCAAGGAGCTGCCATTATTGTTTGTGAAAGGTGAAAGAGATTAGTAAGTATTTATGGAAAAGCTGCACTTGCTGTAAGTACAATAAATATATAGTTCAGTAGAGCTAATTGCAGTCCTTGAGAAAAAGAAGAAAATGATCTCACTAACAGGTTCTGCAATGGCAGGTCATCTGCTACTGTGATTGAGGATAAGGCCATGGTAGTTCTTCCAGTTTAGTGTAGTCTCTTTGCTAATCAAAGGTCTGAACAAAGTAGATTCTCAGAAGGCTAACAGACTCTATGAAATTGATACTCAGAGCTTTTGGAGCTGCACAACACAGTCAAAACTGAGAGTTCTCCAACAATGATGAAATGAAAGATACAACTCATGTGGAACTAAAAAAGCAACCAGAAAGTTTTGTTGTTTTTTTTTTTAATAGAATCTAACCACTTTAAAGAATGAAGTGTTGGAGTAAGGAACCATCAGAAGTGACATAAAAATTAATCACTTTTAGAATGCTGTATCCAAGTAAGAAACCAAATTTTTCTATCCCAATGAAAAGAAAAAAATATCCAAAAATAACTATAAAGGTTTAAATTAAGCACCTGACCAGAAATGGAAAGCACAATTCTTATCTCAGAAATCAAACATTTTTCTCCTGTCTTTCAAATTTCAATGACCTGCAGTTTGTAATACCATGAAAAAAAAAATGCCTAGTAAAATAAGTACTTTCTGAAGATTAAACATTTTCATTTTAGTAAAAACCACTCTGCTTCTATTATGGCATTTTGAATAATCTTTTCTCAAATATTCTTTACTGACCACCACTAAAATGTCATAATTACCTCAACAGATTCACAACACCTAAGTTTTAAAAATGAAGAATCTTTCTTGAAACTTTTTAGTTTTAATTTCAAGCTAATAAAATACATTTAATATTTCCAATAAGCAAAATCAGTTAGTTAAGTGCCATACATGATACATGCTTTGGGCGATCATGTCTCAAAAGAGACATACTGACTGGGCAGAAGATTATCCTGCAGTAGGTTGCCATTGCTTTCTGTAGTAGACTGGTTGCCAGCTAAGGCTATACAACCCAATCTGTCCTATTATTTAACCCATTATTGAAGGGAAGAGACAGATTAATACCTTTCCCAAGGCTATCTGTGTGTAAGTGAATGCAAGGAATTCAACTGGAATTTGAACTCAGCTCGCAGATTTGTCATTCCGAGTCGATATCCACTACACTATCTACTTTGCTCTATTTCATAACTAATTCAAATTGATTGGAATGAGCTTTTGTTTCGCAATTGTTAATTTTATTTTAGAACCATTTTTAGCAATCTTTCATCAGAATGTAATTTTCTTTATTTAGAAATCTTCTAAAAATAAAATATACTTTTCTGAAACTTTATTTGAGGGGTTTTATCTGATTTAAAACAAATATTATTCAAGTTTAAAATATTGCTGAAATGCAGTTTTTAACATGTCAGTAGTTGTTTATTTAATTTGTTGATATGTTGACACCTTGACGACAGACTGATGTTTATCGAATGTTGTTCTACAGGGGCTATATCTGTAAAAAAAAATTATTGAACAATATAATGTGAGCACCTTTTATATATAATTTGTAAGTTCTCAGTAACCTTGAAAATTTAAGAAAATATTCTCCGTAATCTAATATTTTATTGAATTTTACATATTTTGGTTTCAAATTTACTATAGTTATCGTTCTTATTTTTTGATAATGCCATGTATGAATATCAATATCTATTAATATTGACACATTTATGCACATACAAAAAAATTTATGGTTTTTTGATAAATTGTACTAAGCTTTTCAATTTATGATTTGTAAATAGTTTTTAATATTAATATAATCTAAAAGGGTGAAATTAATACAGAATTTAAAAATTTAAAAATTAGTAAATTATTCTACTTAAAATAAAATGCAAACAATTCTTGTAAAAATTCATTATTCATCAAAAGAAATTTTTCATAAGACAATTGTGTCCTTAATTATAAAAGCAATTAAAAGCTTTTCTAATTAAATAATGTCTTAGTTTTGTTGCATTTTCATATTTTACAATTCAGAGCACATTTTTAGTAAATGGTGTCTGTTTTACAAAGACAAATTCATGATTTACATTCTCCAAGAAACACTATTTAACAAAAATCTACTCTAAATTTTGAGGCTTCTCATTGGTTAAAAATGCCTGTTTTTACACAAAAATGACTTTTTCATTTGTGTTGGTAAAATACATAAGGTTTGTTACATATATATATATATAGTAAGTTCTTTTTTTTTTATCAGATGCACTCAATGATGTTCTGGATGCATTAAATAAGGAAGAAAATGCTACACGTCTTGATGAAGCCAGAGAAAGTGCCGGAAATGATATGTTGAAGGCAATGCAACTTGTCTTTCCCTTAGCAACCCAAATTGAAATGGGCGTGATTGACAAGTACGGTTTTGTGGGAAATGGAGAAGGTAAGTCACAAGTTTTCTCTCTTTGTTTTGTTTTTACCTTTCGAATCAGAATGATGTAGAATATGAATTGTCAGAAAGATGAAATAAGAGAAAATGCTGAATTTAGACATTTTTCAATAATTCTAAGCTTTAACCCTAACCCAAAAGAAATTAGAAAAACAATCCCATTAAGATTTGAAAAATCAATTTTTTAATGATTTTTTTACTCAGAAACAAATAGATATTTACCTCATCTCCCCACTGAGATGTGATGTGACACAAGGTGAAGTGAACCTGAATTCGTATGCTTGGGCCAGAAATAAAAATTGTTCGAGCCCTTGCAAACATTGGTTGCGCTGGCAACCACAAATCCAGCCCTCTAGTACAATGGGGTTGTTCAGCCTTAGGCATCTGTTCCCCCAGGCCTGGGCACTTCTCAGTATTTATTTTTCTCAGTTGCTCATCTTCAGACAGAGATACAACTAAGCTGCATTTCGCCTAAAGACAGAGATGCAACTGACAGATGATGATCCTCACCCACCAAAAAGGCAGGTCAGAAACTGTTGTATCGCCGAGGTGGATACGTTACACAGAGAAAGTGTGCTGCAGTATTATTCAGCACAATATCTAGTGCTAAACAGATATATACAGATCAGTACAATAGTTACAATAACAGACAAGACAGCACTTACAACACAGTGGGGAGGGGATTAGATTGCAGTAGTCACTGAAGTAATCAGTTTGAATATATTTGAATGTCACTTAAATATTACACCTCAAATGCTACTATTCTTTACTTAAATAGACCATTTTAGGCTATGGGCCATTCCATCATTGAGAGAGCTGCAGAGGTGTCAGCCACTCTACAACAGAAACAAATATGAAAAATTCAATATCAGATTTACTTTTTTCCTATTCATCTTACTACATAAAACATCAGGTGTATTTAAATATTTGTTGTCTGTAAATTTTCATAGTGCAAGAGTATGAGATAGAACTAGTCCTCACCTTCGCACTGACAGCACTGAGTGGCAGTGTTTTTTGTTCAGACAATGGTGAACTGTCCAGAGATATCATGGGTAAAAGACAGAAGAGGAATAATGGAGGCCTTCAGTACAAGAAGGTACTTTCTGACATATATGTGAAAATCAATTAAGCATAACATTGTATTCCACAAATCTTCCTCTAGATGGAAAGCAACTCAACTGTATTATCAGGCACTAGCTACAAGGTCGAAATACCGATGGTTCACAATGATGTTAAATATGCCCCTGCCTGACTGTGCAGAAGGTACCTTTTCGATATCCCAGTAGCGTTTGTATATTTTAAACTATTATTTTCATCTTCTCATTATGGTTGTGATCTAAACAGTAAAAGTGGATAATGATAACATGTCAGATTGTTCATTTTTTCATAAAAATTCTTCAGTGTCTTTATGTGCAAGTTTTAAACATTTTATCCAGCTTGAAGAACATAATTTCCCTATTTTGTTGAGCAAAAGTTGCGCTACGGTGGTGCTTGGTTTGCATTATACATGTAGAAAGTTTTTCCATTATAAGTGTTTGTAAGTGGATGTGCGTTATGGTGCAGGGGGTATCAACTCTTAACGACCAATTGGTATGCTGAGCTTGAATTCCAGTTGAATTCCTTGCAAAGGTATTAATCCGTCTCTTCCCTCCAGTTATGGGTTAAATAATAGGACAGATTGGGTTCTATAGCCTTGGCTGGCAACCAGACTACCACAGAAAGCAATGGCAACTTACTGCGGGATAATCTTCTGCCCAGTCAGTCATGTCTCTATGGAGACATGATCGCCCAAGCGTGTTTCACATTTGGCACTTAACTGACTGACTCTCTTTTTGTCTAGTCATGATCCTCCACAGCTACCTGTCTTTTGTTGCTTGTCACCAATACTTGCTCCACTACATTCCCTCTTGCTCTTTGGCACTTGTTCTGCCATTCATTTGCTCAAACCTGTCAAATAGGTTACTCGTTGCTTCTCTCATCCCCACCATATTATAATTCTTCTTGTTCTTTCATGAGTTAATTAGCACCTATAATATGCCCTGCCATTACCTCAGATAAATAATGGAACATTCTGTTTTGATTGCGAGGAAAGACAGTAGAAAAGATTGTATCATAGACACTGGTCGGATTTAGTCAGTAAAAGAAATCCTATATAATAATAAGATGAAAGGGAAGAGAGAGAGAAGGTGATAATACAGTCAGGCATTTAGTATCTGTTTCAGTGAAATGGAAAACTTTGTTAATTTTTAATCTTTTCATTTGTACCATCTTCTCAAAATAAAGACCTGCATTCATACTTATTGCTATTGCAATATTTTGATAAAATTATTAAGCATAAACATTTAAAGATACAATAGGGAAATATCTACGGGTATTTTATAGTCGTCAAACACACAAGAAGCTTATACAATCATTAAATTAAGAATTATGATTCAACAGAAAGTTCAAATAGGAAAAAGGTATTTCCAATAACATTTAATAATATAAACAATTGGGAGGTGGAGAAGGAAGAAGAAGGATGATGATGGTGGTGGTGGTGGTGGTGGCGGCGATGATGATGATGATGTGGTGGTGGTGGTGGTGGGCGTGGAAGTATCTGATAGGGAGATAGATTGTCAACTATCAAGCAAATTTTTATTGATTGCCACTAAGGTTTGACAGACCATTTTCCCCAACAGATTTTGACTAATGGTACAATGCAATCATTTCTAAAATTTAACTATCTGTTAATGTCTTCTACTCATTGAAGTAATTCAATACAAATAGAGTGGCAAAACCCAATAAAGTAAAGAAAGAGAGAGAAAAAAGAAAGAAAAGAATGGGAAGAGAGAAGAGGCGATAATGCTCTTGTAACGTTTGCTTCAGTGAAATGGAAAAATTGTCAATTTTAAATTTTTCCCATTTGTAACCTCTCACTACTTTAAACAATAACTTGAATCCACACTTATAATTGTGACTGCAATATTTTGTCAAAGTTGTTAAGTTCAAATATTTATTGATGCAAATTGAATTTCTATAGATATTTTTGCAGAAATTCACAAGAAGCTTATTCAATTATTAAATTAAGAATTATGATTCACCAGAAAATAAAAATAAAAAAACTGAAATTTTTCACTGGTATTGTGTGTTATAAGTGCTTTCAGCAATGTTTTACTTTCACAGTGATGTTTGAAAAAAATATTCTAATTTTACCTTTTAATTATTACAGGTAGAAATATTGGTAGCAAAAAGGAGTCGACCTGTAAGAAATAGAACCAATTTTGTTTTTTTCTTTTGCAGGACTGATTCGATTTGCTCAAGCTGTAAGATCCTATGAGAAATATGATCCAGAAATTGCACAATTAAATGAGAAATTAAGAGCGATAATGATTCCCCCACTTCATCTACAACCACCAGTCAGTGCTCCCCCAGCTGAAGAACCTACACCAGCCACGTGAAATGCAGCCATTTTGACTCTCAATCTCCGTGAGTGGCCCAAGATGATAAACCTTTGGTCAACTCATTTAACTGCTTATCTGTATCATTTTTTGATTTGTCAAATTTTACAAGTATGAGACATTTACAGGTTTCAGGTAGGAAATATTTGCTAAGACTTCAAAAACAATAGTTTGAGATTTCAAGGTTTTAGTCTGTTTTGTTAATTTCTGGACTTTTGTTGAAACCAGCAATACTCAATTTTTTTTTCTCAGAAAACAAGAAAAATAATAAAATAGATAATTGGTTAAGATTTAAAGTTAAAAAAAAATAATTTCAATAATAAAAATTTGACAACTAAAATTTAATAAAAATAGATGCTTATACTATTAAAAAGAAATGTACTTTTTAAAATATTAAAAACTTTTGTACTTCCATTCTTTTTGAGTACAAAATCTATTTTGTTAAATTCTTTTTGCTTCCTGTCATCTTGCTCGCCATTTTTCATTTAGAAAATTCGTAAATTTGTATTTACTTGTGTTGCATGTTGTTATTGTTAAATGAAGAAATTGCTCTTTCTAATTTATACATCTATTTATATGAAATTCTATTCAATAAATCATTGTCCTTTATTTGTTCTTTTGTGTTTTGTATCAAACCTAAACTGATAAATATCAACTATTTGGTGGCTCTATTTTAGAATTTCGCTTCTTATAACTGGGCAAGGAAAAAACAAATTTCCTTTAGGTGGCTTGTAGCATTAAAATGAATTAAACAAGATGATAAGATCATCGTTATGTCAAGCAGAGGTCGATGAGAGAAAGAACCAAAAAAAAAATTCTCTATTAGGATCTGTAAGTGAATAGTGGAAACAGAACCAGCAAGGATTGAACACTCATTTGACTTGGCAAGATTGAGTAAGTCTCATATAATTCACCTAATCCACTTTCGACCCACTCTTTTATTTTTATTTAAATCAATTCATTGCAAGACACAAGAAGCTACTGGGAAATGTAATAGAAAATAGAAAAAAAAAGCTACTAGGAAATGTAATAGAAATAGAAAAAAAAACAAACTGTGTGCCAAGACTAAGTTCAATCGTAGTAACAAAAGACAGGGTGAAAAATCCAACCTTCCCCACACAACAGCAAAAATTGCACTTTTACTCACCAAGCTTAAAAATCGTACTTTCCTCTCCCAACGCTCAAAAAATCTATTCTCACTCCCAATAAGCAAAAACTACGGCATTAATTCACCGATTTTTCTGATTGGCTACACCAGACACGGAAGGAAGAAAATTATCATAGCATCTGATACTCATAGCAGTTCTTTTTGTGCTAACAATTCTCTGCAATTTTTATTTTTTAGCAGACCACAAACTCTTTTTTGAGGTAGGTGATTTTCTCTTTTTTTACTGGAAAGAAAGAGAATAAGATTTCTAGAAGGAACCAGAAATTCAATCCTAAACAGGAAACAAGAGATAAACCTCTATACCTGTTCAAATGACTGGGGAGGAGTGTGAACCGGATGGTGACCATATCTCAAGGTTCTAAATTAAAATGTAAGCTGGTCAACTTAGTGAATTTTTTATTTTGTACTATTCAACAAAATGTCCATGGAATTATAGAAATGGTAAAATCTTGGGTCTCAGGCCACTTATTAGCATTAGGAACATTTGGTTCTTGGACATTGGGACAAGCTTGGGAACTTGAGATTAATTACAAGACAGCAATTGTATATAGAAGTCAAAATTTTTTTTTAATGAAATTTACCTCAAGCAAGGCAGTAAAACCACAAAGGGTAACTGGGTGGAAAAGAATAGAAAACAAACATTATTAAAGAACAATACAAAAGTGATCAGGAAGACAGTAGACAATGATGGACATTGCATTGAAATTTTTTAAGATCAAATTAACTAAAAAGCATGGAGTTGGAAGAAAGTTCCACAAGTGGAAAGTGTGAGAAAAGAAGCTGTTAGCATAAAACTGTTACATCTATCCATTTCAACTGTAAATATGCAGTCTGGTGCTGCACTTAAATTCATAAATTCGAGACACCAGTGAGTAAAGTCCATCAGAACAATTACCATGAAAGTGTTTATAATGTGTGTATATATATATATATATATATATAAAGAAACTGTTAGCATAGAACTTATGGTTACATCTGGTCAATTGAAGTATAAATTGATGAGACCTTGTTGCAAATTTAGTACTGCACTTAAATTCATAAAGTCTAGATACCATGGTGAAGAGCTCATCCGAACAATTACTATTAAAGCATTTGTAGAAATAGCATAAGGTAGCTATGTTATGGTGATGGGAAAGTGACATAAGCTGCGATGATAGGTCAGGACCAATAATATTGCAGATTCTTCTTTGGAGTTTATCAAGGATCTCTAAATATATAGCACCAGACCAAATGTGGCAGTAATATTCTAAGTATGGGCAAGTGGTAGACTTATAGATATGTAATATGGATTTTGGAGAGGATACTGTTAAGACTTAGAAAGATAAAAAATCTTTCTAGATTTCAAACAAGAGAAAATAAATAACAAAAATGGCATTCACAATCCCACAATTTATATATGAGAAAAATTGTCTTACATGATTGGTTGGTTGGTTGTTTTGTTTTATGGCATATCAACCTCGGCGGGTCATTTATTTATTTATTGCTGGTAATACCTTTTTCTTTCAACAATTTATTGTTGTTTTTATATAAGTTTTTGTGTCTAGTAATACTTTTTCCTTTTTGAGTATCAAGATTCATTGGGATTTGTTTTTAAGGGCAGGGTCCACAAGTCCTACCCTGTTATTTAACCCATAACTGGAGGGAAGGGACAGATTAATACCTTTCCCAAGGGTAGCAGTGCTTAAGTGAATGCAGAGTATTTAACTGGAATTCGAACTCGGCTCACTGATTTCTCTTTCCGAGCCGATATCCACTGCACCACAACACACATCTGTCACTAAACACTTACAGCACCAGGTATTCCCAAGCGGTCACTCATCTAAGTACTGACCAGGCTCAGCGTTGCTTAACTTCAGTGATCGAGTGAAAACCGGTGTATTCAACGTGATATGGTCGTAAGCCATTGTCTCACATGACACAGTGAACCAATTTTCTTAGCAGCTGACATAACAATGTATTTAATATAGTCTTTCCACTCCATGTCAGCTGAGAATGTTAGCATTAAGTTACTTTCCTGGTGGGGTTTAGCATCAGCCATTCTGATGGAAAGCCGAGAGGGTTCTCTAAGATGATTAATGGAAAAAGGTTTAGTTTGAGATGCATTAAAATTAAACCTGCTATTCTTTGCTCCAGTTAGCAACAAACTGAAGATTGTTTATGACATCAGAAAAAACAATTTGACCACAGGCAAATTGTCTATTTAAGTAAAATGTAAAGTAAACAGTCAATTGCCAAAGAGAGACTAGGCTGTAAAAGAGAATCACTTGACTGCTAGATGAGATGCTTCGTAGGGTAGACTAAATGAATGAGCACAAAATACAAGCATTAAATTGCAGTGTCATATTAACTAATTGGAGTAGATAGACTAAACTATCACCTGGTTCACACTCCACCCACATCTATTGAACAAGTGAAGAGGCTTATCCCTTGTTCCCTGCTTAGGATGTGGTTTTTGGCTTTCTCTTTTCCAATATTTTCACTCTTTTCTTTTTTTTTTTCAATTGGAGTAGATAGACTAAACTATTGCTCGGTTCACACTCCACCCACGTCTATTGAACAGGTGAAGAGGCTCATCCCTTGTTTCCTGTTTAGGATGTGGTTTCCGGTTTTTCTCTTTTCCAATCTCTTCACTCTTATGTAGCCCCCTGCGCATCAGTGGCGTTACCACCTTGCTCAGGGTGATATGATTAAAAAAAGTAAAAAACATAGACAGTTCTGAGAGCTCTAGAAGTCCTGTCAGGATTCATCATTGGCGGCCACAATCTGAACAATATAAGATATGCAGATGATACAGTGCTGATAGCAGACATGCAAAAAAAGCTACAAGACCTCCCACAGAAGGTAGCAAAAGAAAATGAAAATGACTACATATTATTATGGGGAAAACTATTCCTCAGATAATGGACTCTCCCTCCTATATTAATAAGAGTTAACTGGAAGTTCTTGAGAAGTTCTTGGGATGTTCATAGGAGTTCTTCAGAGTTCTATTGGAGTTCAGTAGAACTTCTAGGCAGTTGATATTAGTCAGCTGTTAGCCAAATGCTAAGGAGTCAGCTTTCAGTGGAAGATTACCAAGTTCCTAACATTTTGGGTGCATTATGTTGATTAGCAACTGACATAGCACGATTATAACCTTCAGTGCAAAAACTACTCCACAACACATATAAACTTCAAGAAAACTGCATGCATGTTCATCGGTAAAAACAGGAGCCCAAAATACCATCTACAGGCCTGGGATACTAAATGTAAATACCTGGGAAGTGTCATAACAGGATGGAAAGTGCGACATTGAGATTCGAAGGTATATTTTTATGGCTAAGGATGCATTTCAGATGCTTATTAGGGTACTGAGAGAGGAAAATTTTGCTGGAAACAAAGAAAAGAGTACTGGATTGTTATGTGATGATTGTTCTTCAATATGACAGTGAATGCTGAACAATCTCATCAAAAATAAAGGAAAGATTTGAAGCAACCAAAATGTGGTTCTAGAGAAGGATGTTGAGGATACCATAGATTGAACATGCGAGCAGTGATGAGGTTTTAGAGAAGATGGAAATAAAAAGAAAACTGATAATTAAGATCAAGAAAAGACAGCTGGTTTCTGGGACATGTAATGAGAAAAGATGGCTTGGAGAATATGATACAGGATAGAAGGAAAGAAAGAAAGAGGAAAGCAATGTGTGACATATTCAATGGGCTCGAGCAAATGGATTTATGAGGGGTAACAAGTGAAAGATTGTTATGAGTAACAAGGAATAGGGAGATGTAGAAGGCCATGATTGCCTATGTCCTGACGGGTCTTTTAATGTTCTAGCTATTCTAATATTCTAATAAACAAGTGCTGGATTTTCACTGATTGTGCCTGGTATTTCAAGAAATTGCATTTCAATTAGTGAGGTTAAAAGGATTAATAGTTTTAAAGGTTTAAGTGTGAGGTCAGAAGTGTGAGGTCGAAATCATGAGACACAAGAAAGCTAGATGACCTGCCAATTTGTGAATTCTTAAACAGAATTATCAAAATAAAGTCATTTTATTTCTTTTCAAAAATACAGGCATGGATAAGAAAGGTTTCCTATCCTATAAGTTTTAGACAAGATAGAATAATGAAACTTATCAAAATGAAGTTTCTTTCCAAAACTATGAGGTTTTACAAGTTCTTTAATTGCCATGCATGATGCAGACTTGGGCAACTGTTTCTTTTTGATTTGTGACTGACTTGGCAGAAGAATTCCTGTAGTAGGCTACTGTTTTTTTTTTGTTTTTTTTTTAATCATATCACCCGGAGCAAGGCAGTAAGGCCACTGGTGTGCAGGGGGTTACATAAGAGTGAGATTGGAAAAGAGAAAAACCGGAAACCACGTCCTAAACAGAGAACAAGGGATGAGCCTCTACACCTGTTCAATAGACGTGGGTGGAGTGTGAACCGGGCGATAGTTTAGTCTATCTGTAGTAAGACTGGTTGCCTAACAAGGCTATAGGCTCTGGTCTGTCCTGCTATTTAACTCATAAATGTAAGGAGATGAAACTTCTTTTATACCATTTCCAAGGGTATTTGTGCATGAGTGAATGCAACACAATTTGAATGGAATATGAATTTAGCATTCTGATTTCTCATATCTAGTTGTTATCCACCATCCTGAGCTACAAATCAATTTAAATCAGATAGAATAATGAAACTGCTATCAAAATGAAGTCAGTTTATTTTGCTTCAAAACTATGACAGTTGGATTATAAATAAGGTCTCCAAACATATAAAACAAGGCACGGTCCATGAGCGGACGTGAAATCAAGCTCTCCTACCATTCTGAAGATGAGATTTTGATCTCGAAATATTAATGAATAAAAAATAGCTAATATCTAACACCTTCTTTACCTTCCTTTATTTTACTAAACGTATTGTGATAGCCTTCAGGACCTACCCATACACCTAATATACACAATGCTCCAAGCAAATTACAAAACTCTCCTATATAAAACAAGTTTTAGTCTAGATAAAATAACAAAACTGGTATGAAAATGAAGTCAATTTGTTTTGCTTCAAAATTTTGATGGCTGATTGATAAGGTCTCTAATCTTATAAAGCATGTTTTAGACCAGACAGAATAATAAAACTGCTATCAAAATGAACTCAGTTTATTTCTCTTTAAAATTAGGGAGTTATTTTTTAATACAGCCGCTATTTAGTACTTCATATTTTATCACGTTTTCTATTCACCTTTTTCATTCATGACAAAAGCTTTACAACAAATTAAACACCTCTTTCAATTTCCCCACAATGAAAAGTCTTATGGTGCCAAACCAGCAATACACAAAGTGTTTTCCAACTGAATTTCAAGCTTCTTACCATTTATTAACTGCAATACAAACCTGCATCATCATAATGGTTTTAAAAATATATATATATATATATATATATATATATATATATATAATAATAATAATAATTCTCCTTTCACGGCTTTTGTTGTTCCCATGTCAGTAGTTAGGTGAGGGACTACTGGATACTGTAAACAAAAAAACAGTTAGGAATGAAGCTAGCAACTAGATCAGTTAAGACTTTAGCTTCTATGGAAACCATAACACCAATGCTTAATGTTGAGAGTTGTGGCTTACAGATTAAAGAAGGAGGAGTATCATTATTATATATCTAACTTGATCAAAATACTCCTCATATATATATATATATATATATATTTTACATTTGTAAACAAGTTATTAGGCGACCTAGGTGTCTTCAGGCAATTTGCAATAACTGATTTTACCGTTTAATGTTTTTTTTTAAGAACACTCACGTAATGGTGTTTTTTTTTTTTGAATGCTCACATGGCAGGGAATTTTTGAACACGCAATTTTTAAAATTACAAGGAAGTATGGCATCTATTGTTTGTATGAACCTAAGAGGTATTTTTTAGTATGGTTACACTTAGTCATAATTTTCGTTCTTTCATTCAATAGTTCGCTTTTGTTTGGAAATAGCATAATCTCTAACTTTTCTTCTTCTCGCCCATATATGTGTGTGTGTGTGTGTGTGTAAATACTCATTCTCAATGCTGTCATACCGTGAACAGATCAGTCAGTTAAGTGCCATATGTGATACACGTTTTAGTGATCATGTCTCTTTCGAGACATGTCTGACTTGGCAGATTTTCGCACAGTAGGTTGCCATTTCTTTCTGCAGTAGACTGGTTGCCAACCAAGGTTAAAGAACCTAATTTGTCCTGCTATTTAGCCTATAGCTGGAGGGAGATCCCAAGGATATTTGTGTGTAAGTGAATGCAATAAATTCAACTGGAATTTGAACTCGGCTTCCTGATTTCTCATTCCAAGCCAATAACCACTGCACCACAACACACATCAGCACAGATGCAAAAGGACTTTATATTGGAACATTTTTTTTTATTAATCAATCCTCGTAATAAAAGTTGTTTATATCTCTTTTTATTTCTAAATCCCAGGTACTGAAATGTGTTTTTGAATTCCTTGAGCTTTTCATTTTTATTTAGTGTTCTCAGTCTAATCATGAAATTAAATTCACTGAATTCTCATGATTTTAGGATATTGTATAAAAGACAGATTTAAACATACAACAAGACCCCTTCCCCCATTCCATTTTAATTCTTGATCTTGTCAATGTGCATTCAAAACTGGGAAAAGGTCTGCTGCATGCTCACAAAGTAACAAGAAGAAACACAAATGCTATGTTGAGAAATAATAATACCAATCATTTTCCATATTATAAAAGAGATATTTTATAATATTAATAATTTTTATGCTCCTGATGCGTGGCTTGCAATATGAATGGACAGCATCAAAAACATGAGACAGATGAGTTCATCTCCTATCAAGGACAAACCAGAACTGACTCTTTCATCCCAAACATTTTTTTTTTTTTACATCGTATCACCTCGAGCAAGGAGGTTATGCCACTGATGTGCAGGGGGCTACATAAGAGTAAAAATATTAAGTAGAAGAGAGTGAAGAGGAAGACGAAGCAGTTAGAAAGGAGGAAGAGAAGGAAGGGAATACAGGTGTGATGACAGTTGCAAAGGTGGAGAGAAAGGAAAGGATATACAGGGCAGTGTGGAAAGAACTAGGGTCAAGTAGTTAAGAGATGAGTATTGACCTTGCATTTAAATTCCTGGAGGTTGTAGCCGTCAGGAAAGTAAGAATATGGAAGTGAGTTCCACAGGCAGGAAGTGCGAGAGAAGAAGCTGCAGGAGTAGAATTGTCGTCTGCATTTGGTTAATCTAACTGTGAATAGGTGGGGCCCAGTTGCCAATCTGGTTGCACGAGTAAACACCTGTTGCAGAGGCACTAGTGACTTAAGTTCGTTGGAGCAGAAGCCATGAAAGTATTTAAAGACCAGCATCTGGATACACCCTACTTCTGGTTTTGTTGGCACTGGATTTCCAAAAACCCCTTATCTATTTTTACTTTCCCTGTTCCCCTTCAAAATAATTACTGCTTAGAAAACTAAACTTTAAAAAGAATTGCCTGCTGGCTATAAAAACAGAAGCACTTAAGATCAACATAAAACCAAATCTTCTGTAGGGATTAAATAAAAATATGAAATAAAATAAAAAAACTAAATAAAATAAAAATACACTACGAAATAAAATAAACATAAAATCTCCCAGGAGTCCTCTGACAGGAAAGACAATTGACGCATGCGCAAAAAGAGAGGCCTCCTGGTGCCAAAAATAAACTCTATCCTCTTTCTCTGTTGGACTTTGGATGGTAAAGACGTGGTCGTTGAAACCAAAAATAAAATCAGTGTCCAAACTGTCCCACTAGTGTCTCTGTATCTTTCCTTTTCTCTTTGTTTACTTATTTCAACAGCGAAAGCCATTCAACAAGTTTTGGATGTTTAGGCAAAAGAACCAACCCAGCAGTAATAGCTATAACATTCCATACTTCCTCTGATGGTTAGCAAGCTTGTCTCACTAGAATCATTATAAATGAGTAGTGAGTACAATTCTCAATGGGTGCTCCATACTTTTGCCCTTGTGCCACATCTAAGCTGTGCTTATAAATTCAGCTCTTCTATGTGGGCGTGTTATGAGGATGCATTTATATAAAAACTAGCAGTATAGCCCGGTGTTGCTCGGGTGTAATGAAAGCTTTAAAACTAATCCATGCTCCTGGAGCTCAGACTCTTTGGACGTTGGTACAAAAGACTAAAAAGCAATAGTGGTTTCCAGTTAAAGCGAAACCATAGACTGAAAGAAAAATGAATGGATGTAAGTCAAATTTTGATTTCCTGGTATCGATATCAAATAAGGTTTTTTCGTCGTAAACTGAATTTTGAAGGCTAAATAAGTCCTCTGAGTAATTGGTATCAAGGCTGAGACTAAGAACTACAATTATACCTACTTAGAGCCAAACTCGAAGCAAAACTAAAATAAAAGGGCTGAAAACAATAGACATACAGGCAGATAAACAGACACACACACAAATATCTTGCCTTTTATATATATATATATATATATATTATCGATTTTCTGCACTATTGTAAGGACTGCAACCTTGAAACTTCTGAATATCATTTCTTATGTCTTTGTCTATGAGTGCATCAAATTTGATTAAAATCGGACCACTCCTTCTATAACCCAATTTTTTCGATTATCAATATTTATCGGGAGTACCTTGACATAAAACCTAGCTAAGAACACTCGCAGACACTTACAGTACAACTGTGTAAATTTTCAAGAAAATCGGTTCAGCCATTTTGGAGTCTATAGGTAATGGACACACACACACAGACACTCACCCACAGACAAAGTTCCATTTATAAATAAGTTTAGATTAGATTTAGATTATATTAATGTCTAAAAAGTTATAGTAAAGGATTCTATTGAGTCCTACTGGTTATTACAAAAAAGTTTTAATTAATGAAGTAGCTAATTAAAGAAATTAGGAATAGAATATTTTGGAAGATTGTAGAATATTCCAGTAAAATCTAGACAATTCTAAATAATTCTAGAAATATGCAAATTAGGTGTTAGCCCTTATAAAAATATTGTTGGAAAGAGAGTAGTTAGTTATTAAAAGGATTTACTGACATTATCAACTGCGGCCCGATTCAGGATTTGTATATACAGCCGAAAGAATCTCTACGAAAAGTTGCCAACCAATTAAAACCTGAAAGAGAACCTCATGGAACTGAATGGGTAAATAGAATTTTTTGACTCTTTCATTGACCAAACTAATAATTATTTTTTATATTTTTTTTTTGTTTTTTTTTGTTTCCTGTTTAGGATGCGGTTTCCGGTTTTCTCTTTTCCCTTTTTATTATTATTATTTATTTATTTATTTTTTTTCAATTGGAGTAGATAGACTAAACTATCGCCCGGTTCACACTCCACCCACATCTATTGAACAGGTGAAGAGGCTCATCCCTTGTTTCCTGTTTAGGATGCGGTTTCCGGTTTTCTCTTTTCCAATCTTTTCACTCTTTTCCTTTTTTATTTTTTTTATTTTTTTTCAATTGGAGTAGATAGACTAAACTATCGCCCGGCTCACACTCCACCCACATCTATTGAACAGGTGAAGAGGCTCATCCCTTGTTTCCTGTTTAGGATGTGGTTTCCGGCTTTCTCTTTTCCATTCTTTTTACCCTTATGTAGCCCCCTGCGCATCAGTGGCGTTACTGCCTTGCTTGGGGTGATATGATTAAAAAAAAAAAAAAAAAAAAAATACACATTTGAGGATTTCCAAAAAGTTTAGCACTTAGACTACTTTGCTAGCTTAACTGGATAAAGATACTTGACTCACCTCCTTCCCCTTTGTAACACTTGCCTTTCACTCTGCCAGTAGTAAACTCTATGTTTTCTGTTTGAATGCAAAAATTGTATATTTGTAATATATTTTTATTTTGTGTTATCGTAAATTAAATATTTGTTTGTGATTAAGCTCCGTGTTTTGATCAATCAATTTCTTTTTTTGCTACAACTTATAACACGTAACAGGTGTCCATGGTATCACCGAGACAGACATTAGGAAGAATATAGCTGTGCTGAGACAGTTAAAAAGATTAATGGAGAAACAAACACACATTTTAAATATGTCAGTACGTCTGTCTGTTAGAGTTGCAGACACCTGCTCAGGCACATAAATGTTTAACAACCTTAGTTAACCTGTGGTTTATACTTCAGCTTTACTGAGTGGGCATTAGTTACAGTGTCTGGAAGATATCACAGAATCCAGCATGATCAAAGCCAGTATGCTTAAACACTCAGTCATGATGATTTGTGACAGTTCAGTTATCGACAACTGAGTTATTCTGGCTCTCCAATTTCATTCACAAAGTTTGGTCAACCTCTGGTATGGTCTTCAGGTATTTCTCAATAATGCCGCATGCTGAGATAGCCTACTCAGGCCAATATTAAGACGTCATCAACTTCATGACAAATTGACTGTGGGGATATTTGAAGCCCAGCCTCATCATCAAAATGCTAATGTTGTACCCACACAGCCAAGCACATCTATCATATAAATAAATCACATTAAAAAAAAAAAAATGAATAAAAAATACTCATTCAATGCATATCAAATTTCATTAGAAAATTTTTGGTCCTTACGTATTATCGGGAGGACCTTTGATTTTTACTTTTTCTTTTTTTTCCCCGCTTATAACACCAAGGAACTGGAAAAATCAGGCTTTCATCACCTCAACGTCAACCACAAGTACAACTTTGTGGATTCGAACAACGGGGCTCATACGCAGACAGTGGAACGCCTATGGGGATCGACAAAGTGGCGAAACAAGAAGCACTGTGGCACTGCACGTCACCATTTGGAGTCGTATTTGGCCGAATTCATGTGGCGGAAGCATGTTGCCTGTACTGATGTCTTTGAGTCACTTTTGGAAGCAATTGCGACGTTCTGGCCTCCGGAATTACAAATGTAATGTTATTTTATTGTTTTAACCGTTTCAATAAATAATTTACTTTAATTTTTGAGTCGTTTTTTTAAAGGTCCTCCCGATAATACGTAAGCACCAAATTTTTATTTTTTATTTTTTTTTAAAGTGACTATGTTCTGTTATATTTGTACGCTACGCTATCTTTTTTGCTTTTTTAATTTAGTTACATTTTAGGTTCGTCACCATTTGGATCTCTACCTGTTTAGCCGTTATTAATTACCAGAACCGACACAATTAACCACATCATCAAAAACATGTGGTTCTTACTTATCCTAAATTTAACCCCACTGATAGGAATGTTGGTATGTAACTTTTACAAATTTATCTTTAAGCAGTGATCTCCTTTAATATATTAATGTTATTTGAACATTTGTCTATGGTCAGTCAGTTAAGTGCCATACGTGATACACGCTTGGGTGATCATGTCTCGAAAGAGACATGACTGACTGGGCAGAAGATTATCCCGCAGTAGGTTGCCATTGCTTTCTGCGGTAGACTGGTTGCCGACCAAGGCTATAGAACCCAATCTATCCTGTTATTTAACCCATAACTGGAAGGAATAGACGGATTAATACCTTTCTCAAAGGTATTTGTGCGTAAGTGAATGCAATGAATTCAGCTGGAATTTGAACTCGGCTTCCCGATTTCTCATTCCGAGCTGATATCCAATGCACCACAACGCACATCCAATTGTCTACGGTAGCCACTTATTTAAATCTACTTTTGCTGCTGTATTTCATATAAATCCCCCTTTGCCAAGTGTTGACTCTTCTCACACTGTGTCATGCTTTAACTTCATGTTATTTTTTCTTTTCTATTGGAAATTAAATAACATATTCTTTTAAGAAATCTATGTATACTTCAGATACAGTGATCCATAATATTAAAATCTGGGATTTTAGTGCTGAAGGAAAGAGAGGTAAGTACCCCGCAGCTTACCCACTATTTGATAGGCCTGAGTAAATGGATGGCGAAGTGTGGTTTGGGAGAAATACCAAAAGGAAAAATATTGAGAGTGACAAGAGACAGAACCAAGTGGAAGTTCATGATTGCCTAAAGAGACACGGCACATGTTGAAAAATTTTCTCAAAGAATGAATTTTTTTTTTTAATCATATCACCCGGAGCAAGGCAGTAAGGCCACTGGTGTGCAGGGGGTTACATAAGAGTGAATAGATTGGAAAATAGAAAGCCGGAAACCACGTCCTAAACAGGGAACAAGGGATGAGCCTCTCCACCTGTTCAATAGACGTTTGCCACTTTTTTTTGTTGCGCATCCCGTAGTTTTACCTTTTTGAAATGGTTCACCTCTGATAATGAACAAGACTTTGTTTTCAGAATTTTGATTGCCTTAATTTGGTTGTCTGATGGTACATATATGCCTGAGACAGATGTGTGAGACAGTATAGACTATTTTAATTCAGTTAGCCAATAATTCTGTTTTTCAAGTTGGCTGAGATCCCAGTTATCATGAAGGGCTGTGTAAAAATCAAAATAATTACTTGTTGAAATATTTACTCTTTCATCTTGTCGTGCATAGGAAATTAAGAATTATAAGCAACCTTCTTCACTTTTATTCTGGTTTTGCTGGATAGAAAAAGGATTTACCTCATGCTTATAGAAAAAGTCAAAACTGGATTTTGTTAAATTGATTTTCTGACCAATGGGAGTGATTTGCAAAACCAAAAAAGACTTAGTGATCCAGTGCAAAAAATCAAATGACTATAAAAGGCTAAAGGAAGGCCAGCCAGACAGTCAGATGGGAGCAGCAAAAGAGAGATAATTAAAATGTAACAGGAGAAACTTCCACCACAGCCTGGATGTAAGGTTGCGTCACACCTTGTTCTCTTTCTCCTTCTTTCTCATGTGTTAATTCCTTTTACTTCTTCTCCATCCAATGACATTCCTACCAAACACTTATGTATACATATGTACGTATGAACTCTTTCCAACAAATTACTACTATGAACATTTTCTACAACTCTTGATATCCTTAACTTTCATCATTGAACATTAACTTCTACAATTCATGCTATCCTTTCTATCAATAAATTTCTATTTTAACATCCAAAATGCATATTTTTATTCTTCCACTCATTTCAACCTGATAATAATTCTGCATAAAATCTGTAAGTTGTAGGGAGTTCAGTTATGTATGACACAAGGCCAAATCAAATAAACATTAACCATCTCTCTATAGCTACAATCTTTCTTTCCTTTGTAGTGAACAGGAAGTTTTCTCTTCAACAACTTAAAACAAGATGACATATTTGAGTAGCTGAACAGATCTTCCAGTTGAAAAACAATTCTAAAAAAATATACATATTGTTATGTCGCCAAGTGTAAATGAATAACTCAACAACAGAATCAGAATGTAAGTTGTATTCTGCGGAAAGACGGTTAGTAGGTACAGAAGTGATTAGTAATATTTACAATAGAAAAGATACAATAGTCCAATCCGTCGTAAGACGTGTGTATACTTGATTACTTCCGGTACGCCACCAGAAGTGTGTCTAACTCTTCGCACTGACTCTCTACGACTCATTATTTAGTCCTCCCTCCATGGTCAGTTTATATCTGGGATTTCTGGGCTATATGGCCCGGCCAAAAAATGTCTATTTTTGCCCAGTCGTGCTTCTACCCTTCGGCGGAACCACGATTGGGTTATTGCTCTCTGCTTGGAAGCAAAGAGCGCCCTCTACCCGAAGGCAGAGAGCTGACAGTGTCGTAGAGTCGTCAGTCTAGTGACTCGGTACGACTCTCTCTGTAGAGAATCCACCATTGTTATATATAGCAATGGGAACAGTCCATTATGTAGTCAAATAGGGGTGGCGCCCTAACACATATATTAACCAATCAGAGAGCAGAAAAATATATCTGAATGCAATCCACTTTTGTATTCCAAAAATGTAAAAGTACACAAGATTTTGTCTCTTTCTTCAGAGGGCCCTTTGGTCATTTTCCTTGACAAGTTGGGCGAACTCTATTGACTTTCTCTTGTGTTGTATTCTGTAACTCTTCTTCTTCAAAGAACATTTTGTAAAGACAGACACAAAGAAGCAAACATTTAACAATCACATCAAAGACATCTCGACTAAAACTACACCTCTGCTCCTTCTTGTCATTACTGCTTTCATACATTCAACTTAAATTTTAAATTTTTTAACTTAAGTACAGGGCTTTTATAAACTTTTGTTTTTAACCAACCTTGTACTAGATATTACTATCATTTTGTATAATACAGAATTATTTAGTGTTTATATTTTATAATATATATTTATTATATTTATAATTGTTTTTATACATCATCTTGACATTTGTTTCCACACACTTCTTATGGTGGGCTAAACTTAAATCAAACACTCACACACTCCACTATAAACTAGTGAGGTACCTCCACTCATTTTCAATACTTTTTAAATTGAATTTTTAAAAATAAAGTTTTCTTGAAATTTTTATTCAGTTTTAATTGAAAGCTAATTTACTATTTCCAGTAAGCAAAATATTCTGGTGTATTTCAAACAGAATTTATATTGATTGATGTATAAAATTTTGAGATTTTACAAAAATGTTCAATTTTTCGGCCATTTTTGAGTAATCAACACATTTGTAAACAAAATTTTCGATTTTAAAAATCTTGCAAAAATAAAATATACATCTGTGGCATATTACTTTTGTAAAAATTAGCAAATTTAATGTTAAATTAATCTGATATACACAAGTATTACTTATTTATAGCATGAAATTTAGAATAAAACTCTTTCTTAAACAGAGCTGAATTTTTTTACCTTTCCCCTGTATTTGAAATGTGATGACAACTCGACAGAAGTGAGATAAGATAAGTGTATGGCGATCACAAGTGACATAATTGTACAAATTTTTGTTCCTATAAAAGAAAGAAACCATGAAACACATGACCTTTTAATGTATGCACAGAAATTACCAGACAAAAAAAAATTTTTTTAAATTTGATGGCTAGATGATTTGTATTAAACCTTTTCTGTTTTCAACTAGTAAATGTAGTCTTCACTTAATAATTTACCCACCTAATGTCTACAAGCCTTTGAAATATTTTAAAATATTTTTTAAACTTTATATTATAATTAAAAGAAAAAAATGAAAACAATTCTTTTAAAATTTCATTGAAATTTTTTTTCATCAGACTATAATGTCCTTAATTTATATTTATTAATGTAATTAAAAGGTTATCTAATTAAATAATGTCAGTTTTATTGCATTTTTTTAAAATTTTATTATTTGGAGCAGATTTTTGGTAACAGGGGCTAAATGGCTGTAAAAAAATTACATTATTTACACTTAATGAGTTCTGCATTTAACTAATAAAACCAATTTTGCCTACAGAATTAAATTTCCTGAAATTCCATGAATTTACATGGAGGAAGGTAACAGATGTTAAAATATATATATGTATGTATATATTTATTATATTTTTACCAAAATTTTTTTAAAATAATGATTTTAAAAACAAAAAAATTCATTTGTGAATAAATACTGAAAGTTTCATTAAAATTTGACAAGTATTTAATTTTTGCAAAAATTTCCAAATTAATGTTTGTCACCGAAAACAAGTCAGTTATGTAATAATACATAACAATCTGGCTCCCCACTAACAAAAATAAAAACAAGACTTTTACCAAAATTTCAAATGTGTTAGAAAGGATTTAAAATTCTTAAAAATTAAAATATATTTTGATCTTTCCTCTTAATAATGACATAAACATTTTAATGGAATATGGAACTATTTGGCACTAAAGAATTAAAAGATAGAATGAAAAACATCCAGATTAAATTAAGATTTTTCTGTTTTGATTAGAAAAGGTAAAATCTCAAAAGCCTAAAAATTTCCCATGCAGAGACAGAGAGCAAAAGGGGCCATGTGGCAAATATAGATAATTGATTAATGACTTTTGTCTTTTGGTACAAATTATCAAAACACAGGACCGGATGGAGAGATTTTATACAAGCGAAAAATTGAAATAATAAAAATTTCTCAGTGACAGTGAATGAGACTACACTATAAACAGGGTCAAAAATAAGGATCACTTGTGAAACAATAAGAATTTGATTAATGACCCTGATTAGAAATTGAGGCAGGCATCTGGCAAATTTCTGGCTGGAGACCAGGGTTTTCCTTGTGTAGGAGAAAATTTGAAATAAGAAATTAATGACTGCAGGTAAATGCGACTTGAGACCGACAAATCAAATCAGTTGAAGAAAGATTGGTTGGTAGTGGGCAGAGATGGAAAACTAAGGAAGGTAGAGAATTTGTACATGCCTTTTAAGGGTATTAGTGTGAGATATCAATGAAGAAAAGAAAGAGTTGATTTGGGCAGATCAATGTCTGTGACTGCTGCTCATTGAAAGGAAAACCCCCAAATTGAAAAAGGTAATTAATCTTCAAAAGCTAGAGAACAAAGAGACCTTTATTGGACTTAAGTAATTTGCTGATTTCCCCAAATTGGTCATAACCCACTCCAGTTTTGAGTGGAAATCCATATAAACAAGGGCCTGAAGCGGCTGAAAAAGAATTGCAGATTGGTTTTGGCCAAAGACACCAGAGATTTGCAGTTGAGACGAGAAACCCTGCCGCCTGACATCACATGACTGCCTGCCTAAGAACTGTGACTCGAACCCAGTGCCAGACTTAACAGAACCAGCTAAAGTGTTACATTTCAATTGTAGATGCAAGTTGGGAAGATGCATGAAGTAGATAGAGTTCGACTGCTGAAACAAATAAGCCAAGAATTGAAGATATAAAGTTTTATTTTTTGTTTTTGTGAAGATATTTTTTTCTTCTTGTGACTTCCTCATTCTGAAGGACTTTATTTGCAGCGGTTTCTAAAGGTTATTCGGTGTCACCCGTCTTAGGATCAAATTAAACACAACGTAGGATAAGATTGGGTGTGGTCCATGGTGACTGAACTATCGATCCCACCCCAGAAATTGGACAGAGTGAAGACAGAAGTTGGGGCAGGCCACAGGAAAATTTTTTATTAAGTTCAGGATTTTTTTTCTTCATACTATACAATTTTTTCAACAATTTAGTGTCGGTACCTAGACTACAATCTACTATAGATCTATAACAGTCCACCATACCTTCTCTTGTAATAAACAAAATGTCAATTTCAGTTTCAGAGATGAAGCAAATTAACTTGTAACACTTAAAAAACAACTACAACAAAAGTTTAGTAATACTTTTTCTTTTTTCATCATCTGTTTTATTTACATCATCAATTTGCTGGCATGTAGTTTGGGTCCAGGTAATTGTAATCTCCTGTAGAGAATTTAGTATAATCATTGTCCACAAAACCTTGAGGGGTAACAGGTTGAAATCTGTGACTGCTGTTGTGGAAGGAATTTTCAAAGTTGCTAAAAAAAAAAAAAAAAAAAAAAAAAAAAGTTTCAACACCTTTTATAAATTTTATGAAAGTTTGCTGAAAGTTCAGCCAGGTTATTGGGAACAGTTTGTAGTAATTTTAAGAGAACATCAAAATAAGACGATGCACCAAGTGTAAAGGAGATAGCAGTCTTTATGACAGAGGATTTCTGAATGAATAATTAAAAAAAGGATCACCTTTTTGACATCTAGAAGAGACCAGAAACAAAAAGAATGTTGGAGGATGTTGATTTATAAACATGGAAATGAGTATACTATAATAACTGGAAATTATATATCTGAAGACCTAATAACTACAAGAACTTGAAGTAAAAATAAAATTTTTTTACAGATGCCATCATTTGACACAGTACAAGAGTAAACTAGTTAATATTATGTTATCTTCTAACATATCCTTCTGGTGTCAGTTTAAACTGATGCCTTCTTTTTTGCCCTCTGCCATCATACATAAAGTTCCTATTTTACAACCGTTTTGCATCAAGTTCATATTTTCTTGATTTCAGATGAAAACCTGAAAATTCTCTTAACATATTTCAGTAAAATTTTAACTTTTCAAAATTATAGTGTGTAATTAGAGGTTAGATATTTGCGGGTGGGAGATGTCAGTTTAAACCAGTGGTTCCCAAATGATGTGGTGGAAGAATATCGCAGGTGAGGCGAAATGATTGAAAGACAATCAAAGATTTAGAAACAGTCTAAAAAAATTAATATGCTAAAAAAAAAAAAAAAAAAAAAAAAAAATATATATATATATATATATATATATATATATATATATATATGTATGATTTTAAAATTTAAAATATTATTATGAATTATTTGTAATTGCATACATGAACCCATTATAAAGAGTTATAAATAATTATTGAATGATTTTTATCATCGTGATATTTTTTTTTGTATTATATCAATTTTTAAGAATATAGTAACTACAGTCTGCATATTGAAAGGGACAGAATGATCTGACTTTGAATCCGCGGTTATCTCTCTTTAACCTTCTGTTTTTCATTATTTGTACTTATACATATCAGTCAGTTCAGTGCCATACGTGATACACGCTTTGGGCGATCATGTCTCGAAAGAGACATGACTGACTGGGCAGAAGATTATCCTGCACTAGGTTGCCATTGCTTTCTGCGGTAGACTGGTTACCAACCAAGGCTATAGAACCCAATCTGTCCTGTTATTTTAATCACAGCTAGAGGGGGAAGAGATGTATTATATTATTAACTAGTAGTTATTGGGGGATCAGTTTATTACTTCATAACAATTGAGAACAGATCCCCTACTTTATGTCCGGTAAAAGCTTTAATTGTTTCCAAGTATTATATTATGTCAATCAGTTAAGTGCCATACGTGATACACGCTTGAGCCATCATATCTCAAAAGATACATGACTGACTGGGCAGAAGATTATCCCGCAGTAGGTTGCCATGACTTTCTGCGATAGACTGATATCCGACCAAGGCTATAGAACAATCTGTCCTATTATTTAACCCATAGCTGGAGGGAGAAGAGACGGATTAATACCTTTCCTAAGGGTATTTCTGCGTAAGTGAATGCAAGGAATTCAAATGAAATTTGAACTCGGCTCCCCAATTTCTCGTTTCAAGCCGATACCCATTGCACCACAATGCACATATAATATACTTAAATGTACATATTTTTTAAACGTACTTTATAAACATAAAATTTGATGATGTATGAGCAAATTTTCATTCTAAAATAAGCATCCTAAAAAAGATAAAAGTCTGGGAACCACTAGTTTAAAGTGATGCCAAGAAATTAAAAAAAAATTAAAAAAAACACAAACTTGAATTCTCAAAAGTCTACTTACCTGTCAATACAATTATTGCAAAGATCAATGGAAGTCCCATTTTCATTCTGACAATCTATACACTGCCATCTTGTATTTGTGATTGGAGTACACTGACAATTGTCACACTGGCAGAAAGAGACAATTTTTTTGAATATCAATAAATATGTTTACATCAGACAGAAGAGATTCCTAAATTTTATAACAAGTCATAATTTAGAGTCAGGAAAAATATCAAACAAATTTTATCATTATCATAATTTTAGACATTATTAATGATAATTACCTACATCAGTTACTATAAAGAGTTCTTAGACAAATTTCTAAAATTCCTCTTTTTGTCATTTTCTGCATATCTTTGACAGGTAGCAGAAAAACAAATCTTTACTCACATGTTTTTTTTTCTTCCAATAAAGAAAAATTTTTTAAATGAAAATGCATGCACTTTTTTAAAGTATTGTTAAATAGAAGACATTAGGACTGTATGATCAGAAAAAAAAAATTTAACTAGACAAAAAAATTATCTTAAAAATAAACAACATAGGTTTTAACCTGTTTCAGTCCACTAACGGCCTATTCAGAAATGTTTCTTAAATATATCAGCAAAAATATTTGGAATTTATAAGAATGAGAAAAAATCTATTAACCAATTCATGTTCACTGTAAAATCCAGTATGTATTATAAAATTTCAATTTTTAGGTTATATCATAGGTTTCTAAATAAAGTTATTACAGATTTCTTGGCAAAAAATTTGGAATTACAGATTTCTTGGCAAAAAATTTGGAATTACAGATTTGGCAAAAAATTTGGAATTACAGATTTCTGAAAAAAATCTGGAATTACAGATTTCTGAAAAAAAATCTGGAATTACAGATTTCTGAAAAAAAAAACTGGAATTACAAATTTCTGAAAAAAAAAACTGGAATTACAAATTTCTGAAAAAAAAAACTGGAATTACAATTTTCTGAAAAAAAAAACTGGAATTACAAATTTCTGAAAAAAAAAACTGGAATTACAAATTTCTGAAAAAAAAAACTGGAATTACAAATTTCTGAAAAAAAAAACTGGAATTACAAATTTCTGAAAAAAAAAACTGGAATTACAAATTTCTGAAAAAAAATCTGGAATTACAAATTTCTGAAAAAAATCTGGAATTACAGATTTCTGAAAAAAAATCTGGAATTACAGATTTCTGAAAAAAAAATCTGGAATTACAGATTTCTGGAAAAAAAATCTGGAATTACAGATTTCTGAAAAAAATCTGGTAAAAAAAATTTGCTAGTATAGGTTTAAAAAAATAAAAAAATAAAAGAGAGGTGGGGGCTGGTATTATAAATTTCTAAAAACTGATATTATATATTTCTACCAATAACCCAAGGTGTCAAAAATGTGATGGTTGACTTTAAAAAAAATTAGTCATTTTTCTTTAAGGAAAAGTGTAGTGTATTTTTTGACTGAAATTTCCAACATTAATCTTAATCGCCATATATCAACTTAAGCCACATTTGTTTAAATATTTATTATAATGTTGATAAAATATTTGGGGATAGCATGTGAAGAAAAAAATGTATCAGACAAAATGAGTAAATAAAAACGAGTTCTCTTTGTTGCACAATAACTTATAAGAAGTTGGAAACAGTTCTAGCTTCAGTTGAGAACTGAAAGACCAAAAATAAATCTGCCACAGAAACACAAATACTTACTTTAAAACTTGGAGACTTTATGGCACCAGATGAAGTTGAACAAAACTGAGTCATTTTAATTTTCTTCAATTTCATCAGTTCTTCATATTCTTCACTGTCTCTTAATTCTGGTGGGATGCTTTCTTCGTCCTGTCAAAAGAGATTAAAAAAAATTCAATTCATGTGTAATTTTTAAAGCACAGACATTTTACCTTAATTTAAAAAAAAAAAACAAAAACAAAAATACTGCTGGGTTTCTATTAAATCTTACAATAAGTACATATCCAACTTTCAACATTGTTAGTCTTAACAAGATGCATGATTTTATTTTTTTTTAATATACAACTTCAATTTAAACAACACTACTAATACCAGATGTGCGTTGTGGTGCAGTGGGTATCGGCTCGGAATGAGAAATCAGAGAGCCGAGTTCATTATTCCAGTTGAATTCTTTGCATTCACTTATGCGCAAATACCCTTGGGAAAGGTATTCATCCATCTATTCCTTCATGTTATGGGTTAAATAACAGGACAGATTGGGTTCTATAGCCTTGGTCGGCAACCAGTCTACCGCAGAAAGCAATGGCAACCTACTGCGGGATAATTTTCTGCCCAGTCAGTCATATCTCTTTCGAGACATGATCGTCCAAGCGTGTATCACGTATGGCACTTAACTGACTGATTAATACCAGTGTAACCTAAGTAAATATATTCATGAATCAGCCAAAAAAAGAGCATGGCATGATGAAAAAGGACCTAAACTTGATAAAAACAAAGATTTATTGTCAAAATGTTTATGTTATTATTAAGAGAGAAGACCAAATCATTTTTTGATAATTTTATTAAACTTTTTAATCCCTTCTTGCACATCCAAAAATTTGGTTAAAAATATTGATTTTCTTGCATCAGTAGGGGTGGCGAAATGAGCAAAGATTAGTATTAGAGAACTTTGTGTCTTTTTTTTGTGATAAAAAACATTGTTTTGGAAATTCTTGCTAAAATCAAATGTCAGATTTTAATGAAACTGTCAAAGTTTATTCACAAATGAGTGAAATTATTTAAGAAATTTTTTTAAAGAAAATCTTGGTAGAAATATATATATATATATATATTTTTAATATCTGTTACCCTCACCCACTTACTGAAATTTTGAGAAATTATATTTTGCTCCACTTTATAATTATATTAGTTAAAAGCAGGCCCCTTACATCCTACTAATCTAATAATAGTGCAAAAAAAAAAACAAAACATTTATTAACCCATATTTTACAAGAAACCTTAAAAAAATTTTGGTTGAAAATACTAAAATGCTATTTAAATCACAATTTAAGAAAACTATAGTACAGTAAAAACATGATAAATAACAAATCGGAAAAATCACATCCTTGAAAATAGCCAGTGAAGTGAAAGAAAGTGCTTGGAAATTTAAAAAATTATAGGACATTTCTACATTCCTTATTTTCAACAAAAAGGAAACACGTAAGAATACTGGAAAAATTACATAAAAAAATTAATAAAATTTTCTGACAGTTGTTTTTAAGGAAACATGTTAAAAAAAAAAAGACTGCTGCAAAATACACATTAATATATATATATATATATCCATCCAAATGATTTAATAAAATAATTGCAAAGTTCAAGACATTAATTTAAAACAGTGCTCAATATAAAACTAAAGCAATGAATATTTATTATTAATTATTACTTTAGAACATGTACGAACTACAAACTAGTACAAAATTGTACGTTTTGTTTTGACATTGAAAGAACAATGTCTCATCAGGTAGTTAATAATCATTATAAACTAAGAAATAGTTAAAATAAAAAATAAGAAAAAATACTTAAATTCTTAGACCCAGATTGATATGGCTTCTTTTATACGTTTGCCCCTTTCTTACCCTCTTTCTTTCTTTCTTTGCCCAACAATATATTTCAATTATGAATTAAACCCCTTTTATATTTGCTCCCTACATTGTTTAATTTTAATTCTAAATTTTACTTTTAATTCTTAATTTTTATTTAGAATTTTATCTACATGTAACATTTGAATATTTAAATTTTCATGTCTCATGATTTACGCCTCTTTGATTTCTTCTCCTTGCATTTTATTTTTAATATTTTTACTTTAAATTTAAATTTTTATTTACATGTAACAGAATATTTGAATTTTAATCTTGTTATTAAAAACGCATTAACTCAACTTTATAAGATTTAATTCTCGTGAACATCGAGTGAACTTAAATTCAAATCTATTAAACTGTCAGTTTGAAATATGCACTGATGATTGCATAATGCATGAAACTCAGAGTTGTGCCATAGATGTAGGATAATATGTATATTATATAATGATAATAATAACTACTTAGACTCTGTAAGAATGCACTCCGTAAATTTATGCCAATATAAACTCTCGAAAAAACCATTAACAAACAGAATCTAAATCCGTTACAATCCGGCGTATTAAGTCGTCGGATAAATGGGGAGAAAAAAAAAAGAAACCAGCAGAACAAGAACAATATTCTGCAGTAAAGAAAAAAAACCCAAACGGAACCAAACACAAGAAAAAGTGCTCAATATGAAAGTACTAAAATACAATAGTAGAGCAAACTATATATATATATATATATATATATAAAATACAGCTCTGTTCATATATTGAGCACTGCTTTATTAACACCTGAATAATGATACTATGCATATGTGCAGCCTCATATGTATATTTATTAATTTATGTCACTATATATATATATTTATATATATATATATGTGTGTATTTTTTACAATAATAGTAAGAGTAATTATTTTTTCAAATTGTATTAAAATTATGGTGTACAATTTATTTTTGTACTGTAGATATATCCTATTATATTTGAAACTAGATTTCAGTGTTAAATTTTCCATGTCATGTTTTTCTAAGAAAGCAAACGGGTCGTTAAAGATGCTATTTTGATACATGGTGTTAATGTTTATTTTTTTTTTTTATAAGCGTTTCACCCCGAGCAAGGCATGTCACTGCCACTACTGTGCAGGGGGCTACGTAGAGTGGAGAAAGGCTGATTAAATATAGGAAATAACAGAGGGTGGGTGATAGGCGGGTGAGGATACCGAGAATGAGGGTTGGGTAGATGAGAGTGTTGTGAGAATAGTTGGGAGTTAGTGTGATAGGAGGTGTCTATTGACCCTACATTTAAACACCTGGAGATTGTAACTGTCGGGAAAGCAGACTTGTGGAAGGGAGTTCCACAGGCGGGAAGCGCGAGAAAAGAAGCTGTTGGAGTAGAATTTACGGTTACATCTTATTTGTTTAACTGTAAAAGGTTGGGACCTAGTTGCTAATCTAGTATCTCGTGTAAATTCGTGCTTAGGCGGCACCAGTGATCTAAGCTCATCGGAGCAGAAGCCATGAAAGTACTTGTAGAAGAGGCACAGGGAAGCTACATCACGCCGGTGTGAGAGCGGCTGCAGCCGGTCTGCCAAGTCAGTATCAACCACGTTACAGATCCTCCTTTGTATTTTGTCAAGAAGCTCAAGGAGAGCAGCAGGGGCACCTGACCAGATATGGCAGCAATATTCAATACACGGGCGGATGGTAGATTTGTATATGTGCAGAATAGTTTTAGGTGGGAAAAATTTCCGGGCCCTGCACAGGGAGCCCACTTTCATAGCAGCAGATTTGGCAATGGATTCAATATAGTCATTCCATTTGAGGTCCGCCGAGAGTGTAAGGCCAAGGAGGCGTAGTATTTTCTGGATACTGTTTATTTTCTTTTTATTGTATTTCTTTTTCCTTTCTTTTTCTCTTCATTTTTTCTGTTTTTTTTCTTCTTTCCATTAATTAATCGTCTACTTTTTCATTATCCTTTGCTTTTTTCTATTCTTTGGGGTTCTTTTTGAATGAGCGAGAAATTTTTTGTAAATAACCATAACAAATGTCTATTCTAAATATGGACATGTGAGTGTCTGTGTAAAATAATTTTTTGGGGGGATAATTTGAGGATCAACTGTTGTACCATTTGGGTCTGATGAGCCACAATAATAACATCATGTTTTGGTGAACTATGTATTACCCATTGTAATAAATCAAAAATATTTTCTAAAATAAAGAAAAAAATATATATATATATATCTAATCTAATCTTATTTATAAATGGAACTTTGTCTGTGTGTGTGTCCGTTACCTATAGACGCAGAAACGGCTGAACCGATTTTCTTGAAAATTTACACAGTTATAGTGGAGAGTCATGATTGTCCATGTCCTGAAGGGACATGGTACATACAAGATTTTATTATATGACGTTGTTTTCAGCAGAACAGGGGCTAAAAGATTAATAACAATAATAATATATTTATTTTTATACTTTATTCTTTCTATTTTTTTAGTAAAAATAAGAAACTAAATTTTTCATACATAAAATAATTGTTTAATAAATTCTGAATATTGTCAAATTAATGTTGGCTAAATCAAGGGTATGTGGTTTCAGATCTTTCTTTCAAACATTTGATCTTTCAAAAATGTGTGGAATTCTCTCTTACATCATAGATTAGGTATTTATATAACTTCCTGTCATCTGGTTGCTTATATTGGTGCACTCATTGACAAAACTGGATTGATTCACATTCTAAAGCTTATCAACCCTTTGCAGGCCATTCAAGCCAGAAAGCAATCTTAGATTGTAAGAATTTCTTTTTGAAATGACAATGGGATAGTGATACAAGTTTTATTAATTAACCCATAGCTGGAGGGAGAAGAGGTGGATTCTTACCTTTTCCAAGGGTATTTGTGTGTAAGTGAATATAACAAACTCAAATGGAAGTGGAACTCTGCTCTTCAATTAAGCCATTATCCATTACAAGTTTACAGCACCTAGTAATCCCCAAGCAGTCACCCATCTGATTACTGACCAGGCTCAACATTGCTTAACTTCAGTGATTGTATGGAAACCAGCGTTTCAATGTTACTGAGATTGCTTGAGAGCTGATTATGTCAGTCAGTTAAGTGCCATACGTGAAACACGCTTGAGCGATCATGTCTCGAAAGAAACATGACTGACTGGGCAGAAGATTATCCCACAGTAGGTTGCCATTGCTTTCTGTGGGAGACTGGTTGTCTGCCAAGGCTACAGAACCCAATCTGTCTTGTTATTTAACCCATAACAGGAAGGAAGAGATGGATGAATACCTTTCCCAAGGGTATTTGTGTCCAAGTGAATGCAATGATTTCAACTGGAATTTGAACTCAGCTCTCCGAACTTGGCAGTTTAGAGGTCACCTTCTAGATAAACCTTTTGGGCCCCTAGGCATGACAAAAATTTACTTATTTTTGTTTCATCTTATATCAACTCCTACTGATCAGCCACAGATTTGGAAAATCTACAAGTGCAGTACATCAAATTCTTTCTCATAAAACTCTGCCAAAACATTTATTGACAGAATCTTAAGCCAATGTTGAAGCAAACTCACATGAATAATTGTCTTTAGATAAGCTTAACTTAATTCCTCTCACCCACTTGCTGTAAGGTTACTGAGCTGATGTATTAAAAGATTATAGATGATCGGAAAAGAGAAAAATCAATACTGACTGATACATCTTTACTTTCTTCTCCGTATCCGGCATCAGCTTCCATGGAGCTGCTACCACCAACACTCATGCTGCTATCATCATCATCATCTGACATGTAAACTGGAGGCTCATGAGCTTGAAGGAATGTCGATTGGTGATAAAAACGATTGAAACGATGATGCCTATGGCCAGTCTGTGTAAAAACAAAATAATGAAATTATGATTCTGCAAATTTAATTCTAAACAAAAAAACAAAGAAACAAAAAAGGCTCAACAAAGAAACAAAAAAAAGCTCAACAAAGAAACAAAAAAAGGGCTCAACAAAGAAACAAAAAAAAGGCTCAAAAAAAAACCAAAAAAAAAAAAGGCTCAACAAAGAAACAAAAAAAAAGGCTCAACAAAGAAACAAAAAAAAAGGCTCAACAAAGAAACAAAAAAAAGGCTCAACAAAGAAACAAAAATGAGGGCAACAAAGAAACAAAACAGTGAGTGGCAACCAATAATAAAAACTAGGTAAATTAAAGTGACGTGTAGGATTTAAGGTGAGCAAAGGCAGAATTGTAAAATTCTGCCTGGAATAAAGGAAGTAACTAGTAAATGAAATTAGGAAAACTAAATGGGATGGGGAAGGAATAAGTTCAACTGGTACCTGAACACATCTAAGGATTTGGGTGTGAATCTCAAGTTGAATTAGATTTAACCAAGTCAGATGGAACAAAAATGACATCACCTCAACATTCAAGAATTGAAAATTTCAGCTGATGATCAAAAGTTTTAATAAATTGTATGCCCTTGCAGACCAACCAGAAAAGAGTATAAAGGCCATGTTTCTTTGGGTTCCTGAGGGCTGGATGGAACCAATCTTTGATAGTAAACCTAGACTTATAATGTGTGTAAGACAGCATATAGGCATGCAAGTTCCAGTAATAATCAAGTAAATCAAAAAAGTGAGTTAAAATTATCATAAACTTTCTGGTTCCGGTCACAAACTGGACACATATCTTGCTTCCCACTTTGCAAATTGGGGTTTCTTTCTTTGAAAGTGCCATAACAAAAAAAAAAAAAAAAAAAAAAAAATCGATTTTCCAGAGTCAAACGAGTTTGAAATGAATTCTACACAAATTTTTCTCTAGCCTTTATCTTGGGATGTATTGATGTTAATTTTTAGTGTGAAAGCAAATACTTGCTGGCCTTGCATTGACAACTTCCATACTCTGGCCCTGGGTATGAAAATATACACCATCTTCAGATTCACAGATGTTTTATCTCAAAAGACACATTTCACTGTCATGTACTTTGGCCTAAGTTGATATTGATTACAATTTTATTTGCATATTGCAGCTGAGTAATCTCAAACTTGAGAATGCAAAATAGTTCTTCATAAAAAGGGTGTTTACTAGTTAATCTCATACGCACAAAAGTTCCTTTCTACTAAAGTGTAGATCAGTAATCTCAAACTTGAAAACACAGGAAGAGTTCTTCCCAAAGAGAACGTGAGTAAGTAGTCTAACACACAAAAATGCCTCCTCCTGAGTTCTACTTAGCAGCCATATTTATACCTCCTCAAATCTTGTGGTAGCTGTGAATTTGTGGCACTTTGTCTACATAAAAGCAATATGGCTTCCCAACGAGATTCTATTTATGCACGGACATCCATGAGGTATGTTTCTTTTTTTTTTTTTTCACACTACACATATGTTCCATGATATTTGTTCTTTGTTGATAACATGTGAACCTTATTCATTCAGGGAGGGAAGACCCAACCATTCTGAAGCATGTATGAACATATAAAATATTTTAATAGAGAGCTGTTTGGTTTTAATTAAAAATAGATTTTGCTTCCTGACAAGTAAAGAAGGGGAAAAAATAAAATTGCAATAAAACTTACTCTTCGTGTGTAGGAAGTAAGGTTTGGTGTCCGCCCAGGAACAGGGAGACCAGCTCTGGCCAACTTTATAAAATATTTCTGGACACGGCTAGCAACCTTTAAAAAAATAAATAAAAAAAAGATAAAGAGAAATAGAATTACAAATATAATTAAAGATGTCTGACAAGGTACAGTGATTAAGCCTTTTTATTTAATATTTCTTGTGTTCATATCAGTGTTTTTGGCAGACCTGAAAGAGACTACCACCACCTTTAAATTTGTTGTTTTTCATTTTTTTTTTTTTTTTACTTTTTTCAGTGCAGTCTTATCAGTTATTACATAAAGTTTCTGATTATAAAAAAAATTTGAAAAAATTTAATTTTAGTGGGGGGCCCACTTTCTCATACAACGTTATAGTAAATCAATCCTCCATTTTGGAACCAGTTGCGTTGAGGTCGCTTTGTTTTAGTTTTTTTGTGACGAGTTGCTCTTGTTTTTGTCCTTTTCAAGTTTTCTTTAGTTCTTAGGATAGCATCTTCCTTGGAAACTCCAAGATTGGCTTTATTCAAAAATTTCGCAAAGGATTCAGTTGTTAAATATGCATAAACAAAGAAGTTAATTGCACAGGATCGATTTACTATAAGGTTGTATGAAAAACTGAGCCCCCTCCCAAAAAGAAAATTGTTTAAATGCTGAAATTTTTACAAACTTTTTTGTCAACCGGAAAGTTTAGGGTTTAATCGATAAGATTGCATTGAAAAAAAGTAAAAAAAAAAAAAAAAAAAAAAAAAATTGATAATCAACCAATTTACAGATGGTGGTAATGTCGTACTGGTGAGTGGTTCAAAAATGAAGGATTGATTTACTTACTATAACATTGTATGAAAAACTGGGGGTTACATAGAGGAAAGCGATGAGAAAGAGTGGTTAGGGGGTTACATAAGGGAAAGTGATAGGAAATGTCAGAAGAAGGGTGATAGACGGGTAAGGATACCGAGGATGAGGGTTGCGTGGATGGGAGGAAATATCTATAATTAAATGAATGACAAATAAAAGTAATAACAATTTGTGCACTTTTAGCATTAGAATCTATAAGTTAAATTCGCAGTCTGTATATTCCTGTCTATTTATCACCCTATGGAGCAGAGTTGTTGCTAACATCACACAATATCATGAACTGGTACAAGTTAATTTATGCCCCACAAATATATTATCATGATGGGATTTAAAATACACAAGCATATACACACGCACACACAAATAACCAATTAATGTCACTGATTAGTTAATGTCATTTCAGACATTATAGATTACCAGTACTTGGACCTCACCAAACAAGATAGCTTACAAAATATCTCCAGAGTTTTATCTATGAATTTGACATTGGTAGGCTAATGTTTACTCAGATACCGAGGGCTACTAGTACTTGTATGTAGCCTAATGCTTTCATGGTGTAATATTAAATTTAAAGAGGGGTGGGGGTCTTATGACAGCAAACATGGTAATGATGTTTGCTTTTCTCAAGTGTTTGCTTTCTCCATAGAAAATATTCAAGTTTATTCAAAGCAAAAAAGTCACATTCAATACCGATAAAAAGTTTGAATTTCTACAAGATCCAAATATATAAGACAGTATTTGACCACGGAAAGCTAAGTTTGTTTTTTTGCAGAAAGAACATCAGAGCTAAAGCAAAAGAGTCAAAGAAAAATGGCAAGGGGAAGATTTTTCACAAAGAAAAGGCAATATTCTTTGAAATGGATGATAATCTTTATTAAGTATAGATTTGTAAATTCATTAATCACTCAAAATTGCAAATGTCTTCCACCGGCACTTACCATTTATGATATTAAGATAATTGAATTACTTAACATTCTATTGTTTAAATGGTAAATGAGGCTTTGTAGAACTTCCACAATTTTAAAACCAGTCTCCATTATAATCAAGTGGTATTTGTTTTACATTGACACATCAAGACTCACCTGTTGTGTTGTACGGTTTCCAAGAGACACAGCAATTTTCTGCCAACGTCGAGATTCCACTTCTTCTGGTGGGTATTTTACCAATAATTCTTCAAGTCTGCAGGTATGAGAATGTAAAAATTTGTATATATATATATATATATATATATATATATAATATGTGGAGAAGTTTTTCACTTAAACTAGCAGAATTATATTGATTTCAAAGTTTCATAAAGTGATGTCTTCATTCTTCAGGGTTTTTGTTTCTTCTGCTGAAACATAAGCCATGAAGAATGAAGACAACAAAAGAAACTTTGAAGTCGGCATAACTCGGCTCAGTTAACTAACAAACTTCTCCACATTAATTTTATTTACACTTTAACTCTATATCGAGCACTTTATGACAGAAAAATATGCTTACCAAAAATGCTTTCCTACCAGTAAACCACTGAAATAAATAGTAATCTTGGCACTAAGTGTCATCACAATTAAACATTATTTATGAATACAGATTTTATTATTTTTTTAAAATCTCATTTGATAAAAAAATGGCTTCAAAACATTTTGCTCTGTTAGTTTATAAATAAGCTAATTTATTACATGTATTAAAGAAAGGAACAAGTTCACACCATAAGTAACATGGAAAGAAATGCTTAACTGTATTTTGTATGCTCTCATTTACCCCTCAAATTGAGCAGAAAATAAGTAAAAAAAAAATTATCTCTTAACCACGACCCTTTGAGCTTTAAAGAATAGCTTCGCCCCTTCCTTTCTGCAACGAGGAGGTATTGCCTGGAAAAATGGATCTTCCAGGAACATTATGCTTTTTTGAATGCAAACTTAAGCATTTCTCTACCAAAGTATAGTCTTGTGATTTTCTATCATCTTATTAAAAGCCAAACAAATGTTTAGTATTGCAGCTAGAATTTCTGCTATGGCGACAGACATCAGATATTCTTCTTTCAATTTTGTCAAATATTTCAAGATATATGCAAACCTATAAACACTTAAAAAAGATATTTGCATTTATATCCATCATATTAAACAGCATAATTGTTATTTGTAGAAATTTAACTCCTTGACACCACCATAAAAAAAAAAAAATCAACTTCTTAATTCATCGTCATAAAATTTTCATTTAAAAATCTAAACTGTTTTCTTTTAAAATAACCATTTTCTTGAGTTATTTAACTCCAGAATATAAATTTAAAATTTCAGTTATTAAAGATCGGTTTTAGACCAGAAGGATCAGATAAATGATGAAATGACACATCACTCAATAAATTCCGAAACTACCTAATAAAACAACTTTTCGACAAAATTTAACTTTATTCATCAACATAGTCTCCTTCTAAGGTGAAACACTCATTCCAATGCTTCTCTAACAATTTGCTGTCTTTTTTGTAAAACAATTTGTCTTTGGCCTCAAAATATGCCTCAGTTTCCGATATCACTTCTTCATTGGAGCCCTATTCACTAGCCAAATCTGCCAGCCCTGAGATGCCCACAAACTTTTTTTTTTTTTAAACTCTTTATTCATTCTTTTTTCTTTAAAACTCAATTGGTAGGTCAATTTGGGACTCCATGTGAAAATATTTGATATAAAATTTCAAATATACTAATGACTAAACTAAGGAAACAGAAGATAAAACTTACCGTTTTTGTTCTTCGATACTCCATAGTTGATTAAAACTTGTTGGTTTATTTTCATTTTTCAGTCGGCCACGAACAACTATTCGTGAAGTGTTAGAGTATTCAGGTTTCCAGCCACCTTCAGAATTGTCTTCTCCTATAAAGAAGAAAAAATAAAAACTCATGAGGAATGGCGTAAAGCAACATTGAAAAAAAAAAAAAGTGGCAAACGTGGTTAAATGTGCCCACCATAAGACGTGGCAAAAGAATACCCTCCCTCCCCATGATACCACTTTTTAACTACTTTCATTCTTTGGCAATGTATTTTTAAAAAAATTAATGATTAGAATTTTAATAAACTCTAAACATATAGAAGTGAATTTATACATTTTCTTTGTTCTTGAGAATTTACAACAAAAATAATAAACTATTTATTTGTTAGATTGTTTATTTACACTATTATATTATTTTTTTGCAGTGCTTGGCAAAACATTTGCTAATTGTCAATTGAATCAAACGTTAGAAAATGATAAGTAATAAGGATTTCTTTATAGTTCACTTACTTTGATAATTCAGTAAATGAAAATATTATATTAATTCTAATTGTATTAGGTTATAGAATACTGCAAACAAAATTATTCTTGTAAATAAACCATCTAATTATTTTTGTTGTAATGCAAATTCTCAAAAAAGAAAAAAAAAGAAAAAAAAACCATTAATTCACTTTCATCATTGATTTTATTTTATTTTATTCTTTGTTTTTTAAAACAATAACCGTTGCTGAAGAGTGAAAGTCATGGGAAAAGTATCCTTTTGACAGTACATTTTTATTGTGGGCATTTTTTTTTATTTTTTTTATAAGCGTTTCACCCCGAGCAAGGCATGTCACTGCCACTACTGTGCAGGGGGCTACGTAGAGTGGAGAAAGGCTGATTAAATATAGGAAATGTCAGAGGCTGGGTGATAGGCGGGTAAGGATACTGAGAATGAGGGTTGGGTAGATGAGAGTGTTGTGAGAATAGTTGGGAGTTAGTGTGATAGGAGGTGTCTATTGACCCTACATTTAAACACCTGGAGATTGTAACTGTCGGGAAAGCAGACTTGTGGAAGGGAGTTCCACAGGCGGGAAGCGCGAGAAAAGAAGCTGTTGGAGTAGAATTTACGGTTACATCTTATTTGTTTAACTGTAAAAGGGTGGGACCTAGTTGCTAATCTAGTATCTCGTGTAAATTCGTGCTTAGGCGGCACCAGTGATCTAAGCTCATCGGAGCAGAAGCCATGAAAGTACTTGTAGAAGAGGCACTGGGAAGCCACATCACGCCGGTGTGAGAGCGGCTGCAGCCGGTCTGCCAAGTCAGTATCAACCACGTTACAGATCCTCCTTTGTATTTTGTCAAGAAGCCCAAGGAGAGCAGCAGGGGCACCCGACCAGATATGGCAGCAATATTCAATACACGGGCGGATGGTAGATTTGTATATGTGCAGAATAGATTCAGGTGGGAAAAACTTCCGGGCCCTGAACAGGGAGCCCACATGAGCTGAAAGTTTAAAAACTATTGTTAATTTTATATTTTGGATATTGATGAATAAAAAAAGTTATGTGGTTGTCTCCCACTAGAGAGTGTTGAGAAATTGACATTCAATTTGTTCTGATACTTTTGTGGAATGTCTATAAAATCAGTGAAATTAGAGGCATTGTTTAACGTGTCACATACACAGCACGTGTTACGCACACATGCAGAGTTTACAACTGGAGAGGGTCTTCTGAAATTGGTTTTTATAAAGGTCAGCAGGAAGTAAGGAAACATTACAGATTTCTTCAAATCAGGAAATCAATTTTCTTTTCTTCTTCTATGTGCCCTGTCCCTTCATTACGTAGGCGATCATGGCTTTTCACATCTCCCTATCCTTGGTGGCTCTTAGCACGCCTTCTCCTGTTACTCCTGACAACCTTCGTTCCATCATCCACCTGATTAGGTCCTTCAAATATGTTATATGTTGCTTTCCCCTGTCTCTTTTTCCCTCTATCTGGCCTGTTAGTATCAAATTCTCTAAGCCCTCCTTCCTCATTGCGTGTCCCAAGAACATCAGTTGTCTCTTCCTGATGCTCATTATCAATTTCCTTTTTGTTTCCATCATTTCCAAGACCTCGTCATTGCTCACATTCTCAATCCATGATATTCGTGGCATCCTTCTGTAGAACCACATTTCAGCTGCTTCAAGTTTTCCCTTTATCTTTGTTGATATTGTGTAACATTCACTGCCATACTGAAGATCTGACATCATATAGCAATCCAGTTCTCTCTTCTTTGTTTCTAGCGAAATTGTCCTGTTTCTTAATACTTTACTCAACTTCTGGAATGCTTCCTTTGCAATGCCAATTCGCCTTCGGATCTCTGTGTCGCCCTTTGGATCACAGGGATATAAATGTATAGAAACTGTTGTGACCACAAAGTGAGGGGTCAGTTTATATAATGATTGTAATGTGGAATTGATCCCCCACTTTATATACAGTGTGCTTCTGTAGAACCACATTTCAGTTACTTCATGTTTTTCCTTCATCTTTCATGATATTGTCCAGCATTCACTGCCATATTGAAGAACTGACATCACATAGCAATCCAGTACTCTCTTCCTTGTTTCTAGCAAAATTGTCCTATTTCTTAATACTTATCTCAACCTCTGGAATGCTTCCTTCGCTATGCCAATTCGCCTTTGGATGTTGGTTCCATATAAATCTTTATTTTTTTTATAACAACCTGATCATTCTTTCATCCAAATTCCTTAAAAAATTAAATGTAAACAAGCATTATATATATGTAAACAAACAGAGAATGTGATAGGTACACATCCTGCATCCCTAATGCATATAAGTTTTAAAGGATGCAGTAATTTTCCAATCTGTGTGTCCCAGGAATGCAACTCAAGTTTCCCAAGATAAGTGATACATTGTACAAAATCAAACCATAACAGTTGTATAACATAGTAAAGGGAATTTGCTGTTGGTTGATACTAAGTAAACAATGACATCAACTTAATTTAAAATGTAACTAATACAGTAATGCCTTGAAATAAGAGTGTACCAACATATGAGCTTTTTGAGATACAAGCAAGAGTCTGGACAGTTTTTGCATTGAGATATAAGCTGAATTTTAGTTGGCACAGATAAAATAAAAATTAAAATATAAAATTGAAAAAAAAAAAATTTGTTACAGTAATGGATAGAATGTAAATGTTTTAAAATTTTTTTAATTAAGTGATAAAGTTAATCTTCAATATCGTAGACTAGGCTAGCCATTATTAAGCCAGGTTAGCAGTTGCTAGGATGGCTGTTATTGTCCCCTCCCCTGTCTCTCTCCCTTCCGCCAGCTGGTCTATGACTCGTCTGAACTTCATGGTTTAGTACAGTTTAATTTTTTTACAATTTTATTTTTCTCTTTTAATTTGTGTTGTGTTGTGATGTGTAAATCTTGTAGGAAGTCAGGTGATTTCTCCTCCTTCAGTGCCTTTGGTGCCTGAAGGTTCACTTTATTTTATGTGTGCATCTCATTTGGATACCAAGCTACACCTCCCCAAACCTGAGAGGTTTAACGTTGCTATATCGCTTCTTCTGAATACTCTGGATAGTCTGCATTGCTCTTCTGTTTTTCTTGTGTCTTCTTTAATGGAGATCTTGGTCTAGATTCATCTTCTCTCACCGCTGAGCTTGAAAAGAACCGCCAATCCGTGGTGGACTGGGGTAAGAAATGGCTTGTGAATTTTAATGCCTCTAAAACAAAGCTGCTATCTATTAACCATCACAGACAATCGATCCTACCTCCGCCAGTAGCATAGATCAGGCTAGTCTTCCTGGAAGCAAGACACTGTGCCTCCTCAAGTTAACTCTCACAACAGACCTCAAGTGGAATGTCTACATAGAATCCATACCTAAATCTGCTGCTAAGAAGGTCGGTTCTCTGTGCAGGGCCAGGAAGTTTTTCCCGGCTGAAACAATTCGGCACATATACAAATCTACCATCTACTCGTGCATTGAATACAGCTGCCATATCTGGTCGGTTGGTCCTGCTATCCTCTGAGGGGTCCTTGATAAAATTCAAAGGAGAATCTGCAATGTGATTGATTCTGACTTGGCAGCTTGGATACAGTCACTTTCACACCAGCACAACATGGCTTCCCTGTGTCTCCTCTACAAGTATTTTCACGGCTTCTGCTCCGATGAACTTAGCTCACTGGTGCCCTCTATATATAAATTTACTCGGGCCACAAGATTAGCAACTAGGTCCCACCCTTTTACTGTGAAACCAATAAAATGTAAACGCAAATTCTTCTCCAGCAGCTTCTTTTCTCACACTTCCCGCCTGTGGAATTCCCTTCCATTTACTTGCTTCTTCGACAGTTATAATCTCCAAAAATTTAAATGTAAAGTCAATAGTCATCTTTTATCTCACTAACTTGCACCCTCTTATCTCATTTCTGCAGTATTCTCATCCCTCTCCTACTCGCTCCCTGACACCCACTTTATTCTGTCACTCCTAACTTTCCTCCTATATAAGCCCCTGCATAACAGTGCCAGTATAATGCCTTGCTTAGGGCGATATGATTATTTAAAAAAAAAGGTTTGTTAACCTATTTCCAATTGCCTCCATGTTCTGTTCTGTTTCAGTTCCCTATCCTCTGTCTCTTCTTGTTCCTTGTTTTGCATTTCTATGTCTTCGGGCTTGAACCTGGTTCTAAATTGATCAGCATGGGCTAATATTGATTGCCCCCAACTTTTTATTTTTTTTAGTATCACCATGTTCTGTCCTTTTTGTGAGAAGAACCTTGCAGTTTTTGACTCTGCCTCCTTGTTTGTTTTTTTTTGTCCCAGACTTTCTCTGTAGCGAACAACATGGTTATTACGGCCCTAATTTGCCTGACCATTAAAGCTGATGGGCTTTGCTTTCTATCCGTATGGTGGGGCCCTCTGATAGCTTAAAAGAAACTTTGGGAGATATGGCTCTATATTCTCATTACAAGGTGAAAATGTCTTTAGTCCTATTTTTACTGTTTGGACCATCCTTTCCGCAATGTGGGTGATACGGTGGCATTTTACATGGTACACATCCTATTTGTTGTAACCAAGACACTTGAATAAAGAGTTTAAAAAAAATAAAAATTCATCTGTGGGCATCCCAAAGCTGGCAGATTTGGCTAGTGAATAGGGCTCCAATGAAGAAGCGATATCAGAAACTGAGGCATATTTTGAGGCCAAAGACAAACTGTTCTACAAAAAAAAGACATCAGATTGTTAGAGAAGCATTGGAATGAGTGTTTCACCTTAGAAGGAGACTATGTTGATGAATAAAGTTAAATTTTGCCGAAAAGTTGTTTTATTAGGTAGTTTCAGAATTTATTGAGTGATGTGTTATTTCATAATTTATCTGATCCTTTCATCACAGAATTTCAGTGCGTTGTTGATGACAATGGTCTTAGGTACACCATTTTTGGCAAATATTGGTTTCACTTTTATTACTTCTCAGCAGCCCGTCATGTTTAAGATTAAAAATAAACCGATAACTCTAATGTGTGCATGGTCCATGTGACCCCTTATCCATGGCTCCTTCACTTTAGGCCATGTGTGTAATTTGGTTTGTTTAAATGTTTTAATTTCTATACATCTGGGGCATCATTCTATGTGTTCTTCAATATATTTTTAATTATTTCCTTCTTTAAAATATCTTTTTTTTAAATTATTTCCTTCTTTAAAATATCTTTTTTTTTAATTATTTCTTTTAAAATATCTTTTTATTTTTAATTATTTCCTTCCTTATAATATTTTTTTAAAATTATTTCCTTCCTTATAATATCTTTTTTTAATTATTTCCTTCCTTATAATATCTTTTTTCTTTATTTCCTTCCTAAAATTACTGCACACATTCTTATGCTCTTTAATATTTTGCTTAGTATCGAGTCTTGTTAGGTCTCTATACTGAGTGTTTTGTGAGATATGTCCATTTCCACCCATTGTATAACTCTTGAATTTTCATGTTCATCTCCATTTTTATTCTGAAATCTTAGACTTGATAATGCATTCAATGAGAAATGTTGCTTCCTTTAACATACACAATGTCAAAATTAAATGCCATGATTTTAATGGCCCACCTTAAAATTCTTGATGACATTACTCTTGGTAACTTCTTTCGTGGATTAAATGAGAATTCCAAGAGCTTGCAACCTGATTTTAACAAGAACTTTTCACCCAACAAGAAATTCTGTGCCCACTCCATACTCAGGCCAATGCTTCCTTTTCTATCTATTTAAATCTAATCTAATCTAAACTTATTTATAAATGAAACTTTGTCTCTGTGTGTGTCCATTACCTATAGACTCCGAAACGGCTGAACCGATTTTCTTGAAAATGTACACAGTTGTACTATAAGCATCTGCGAGTGTTTTTAGCTAGGTTTTGTGTCGAGGTACCCTCGATAAATATCAAAAATCGATAATCGAAAAAAATCGGGTTATAGGAGTGGTTCGATTTTAATCAAATTTGATGCACTCATAGACAAAGACATAAGAAACGATATTCAGAAGTTTCACGGTTGCAGTTTTTACAATAGTGCAGAAAATCGATAATATATATATATATATATATATATGAGGCAAGATGTTTTTGCGTGTGTCTGTTTATCTGCCTGTATGTTTATTTTTTCAGTCCTTTTATTTTAGTTTTTGCTTCAAGTTTGGCTCTAAGTAGGTTTAAGTGTAGTTCTTAGTCTCATCCATGATGCCATTTACCCAGAGGACTTATTTAGCCTTCAAAATTCAGTTTATGATGAAAAAAACTTATTTGATATCGATACCAGGAAATCAAAATTTGATTTACATCCATTCATTTTTCTTTCAGTCTACGGTTTCACTTTAACTGGAAACAACTATTGCTTTTTAGTCTTTCGCACTGACGTCCAAAGACTGAGCTCTAGGACCATGGATTAGTTTTAAAGCTTTCATTACACCCAAGAAACGCCTGGCTATACTGCTAGTATTAGAATAATTACATTCTGTTAACAACAATTTTCTGGAAAGATACAGGATTGGGTGACCCACTTGTGATACAAGAGCCGCTATGGCATGTTCACTTGTGTCAGTCGTTAATGTAACTTCTTTTCTTGGGTTGAAAATTTTTATTAGTGGCTTATTTGCCAAAAATTTTTCAATGCTTCGAAAAGATTATTTTGCATCAGCATCTATGTAAATTCTACATTTTTTTTTATATGCATATTCACAAACAGTTTAATAAGTTTGCTATATCTAAGAAGATATCTGTTGTAGAAATTAATTATCCTAAGAAAGATTCCAATTCTTTTTTGCTCGTGGGCCTTGCGACTTATTTTGGTTGTTAACCTCTCATCGGGGGATATTCCTTATTTAGATATTTGACATCCTAGACAGGATATTTTTTTCAGTCTAGCTTGCATTTGTCTCTGTTTATCGTCATGCCTGCCTGATTTAATCTCCATAGGACTTGTTATGTTTTACGCTTTGATCAGTCCTTGGTGCAATCTCCCACACATATATCATCTTGATATCTTATTATATTCTAGACTTTTCCAAATAAGATCTTCTTGATAGCTCTCCGAAAAATGACTTGCCATTTTAATTCCAAACAGCAGGTGAGTCCATCTTGATAATCCGAACAGTGTATTTATTGTATCAACCACCTTAAATTTCTCATGTATTTCAATTTCGTTATATGCTGATTTTAAGTTAATCTTTGCAAAATGCATCATGTTTGATAATTCATGACTTGCAGTTTCGATACTTGGTCAGTCAGGTAAGTGCCATATGTGATACACGCTTGGGCGATCATGTCTCGAAAGAGACATGACTGACTGGGCAGAAGATTATCCCGCAGTAAGTTGCCATTGCTTTCTGCAGTAGACTGGTTGCCGACCAAGGCTAGAGAACCCAATCTGTCCTGTTATTTAACCCATAACTCGAAGGAATAGATGGATTAATACCTTTCCCAAGGTTATTTGCACGTAAGTGAATGCAATGAATTTGGCTGGAATTCGAACTTGGCTCCTCGATTTCTCGTTCCGAGCCGATATCCAATGCACCACAATGCACATCCGGTACTTGGTAGAGGGAATTAATCTGAACATATCTGATGGTTAACCCCAATTTTGTAATGGTTGTATATTATAATGTCTCCATTGGTCTTTTTAATAGCAATTATTGGTGAAGCCAATTAGCTACACCCATGAGTGACCTTTCCCAAAATGACCTGCTGAATCATTTTTTTTAAACTTTATCACTACTACAGGCAAAATTTGTATCAACAGTTTCCTTGATTCAATATATCTTGGATGAGGATTCTCCTTCAAGCAAATGCCCACTATAATCCTTTATAATCCTTTAGTAATCCTAATTTTTTGTTCTTCAGATTCCATTGAATTGTTTTAATTGTAAGGTAGACTTTTTTTAGCCTCAGCTTTATTATGTCCTATCAAAAATACATTGGAATTAGCATAATGTCACTGCCAGTATCTACCTGCATCTAAAAATACTTCACATTTATTTTTAATATTTCTTTGATTTTTGTTGATGTATTAACTGCGAATATTTCTGCCTTTTCTGTAACAATTTGCGTGATTTCAATTTCTTTAACTTTCCTTTTGTATTTTCATACCTTCTGATAGCGATCTTGTTTTTTTGCAGATTGTAGAGTATTAAGAGACAGAAAAATTTTGCTAGAAACAAAAAGAGTACTAGATTGCTATGTGATGTCAGTTCTTCAATATGGCAGTAAATGCTGGACAATATCATTGAAGATGAAGGAAAAACTTGAAGCAACTGAAATGTGGTTCTACAGAAGGATGCTGCAAATATCATGGATCGAGCATGTGAGCAATGATGAGGTCTTGGAAATGATTGAAACGAAAAGGAAATTAATACTGAGCATCAAGAAGAGACAACATGTTTTACCGAAAACTGGGATTTTTTTTTCTTTTAAACGCTGTTTGTCACAGTACTTGCATTGTATTTCTTTGTGCTATATGTCTCTCTTGTCCTGCTGTTGGTTAAACTGCTTTATCAATTCTAGTTGCTGTACAAATTCTATACAGGTTTCTAAGTTCAAATTGCAGCCTTTCCAACATCTTATGCTTAAATGAGGATTCATAAATGCCTTCTATCATGTATAACTGGATCAGCTCATCTGCACTCATTTCAGCACCGACAAGCCTTTTGAATTCGCAGTGCTTAGCTTTTACTTTTAATTGATGTAAAAAATTGTATGACTCATTCAGTTGTTGACTTGTCTCAAGAAACTTTCTTCTTTCAGCAATGACTAATGTCTTCTTTGGTCTAATATTCTTTTTTATTATTTCAATGACTTCTTCATAGGCTTGATCCAAAGCATCTAATCCACGTCTCCACATGCTCTAGATTGTCGAGTGTGGTCAGACATTCTATCGGCAATGCCATTGTTGTGATGTGTAAATCTTGTAGGAAACTATGTGATTTACAAGATTCGCTCTATTCATGCATGTATCTCATTTGCATACCACACTACAGTTTGTAAACTACATTTCTTGTTTATTCAAATGTTTTTGCTCATAAGAAACCTGTAAATACAAAAATAGGGGTGAGTTTCAAAATAAAAAGGGTGACTTTTAGGAGCCTGAACCAGATCAGAAATATTCCCATTAATTTCAATGGAGAAAATTGATTTAAGATATGAGTGTTTTGAGCTATATGTTCAGTCTTAGAATGAATTAAATTTGTATCTCGAGGTATTACTGTATATTCTTTCCGTAACTGAATGGAAATCATTTATCAAATGAACTAGATATTGATGTGTGTTGTGGTGCAGTGGATATTGCCTTGGAACGACAAATAGAGGAGCCAAGTTCAAATTCAAGTTGAATTCCTCACATTCACTTACGCACAAATACCCTTGGGAAAGGTATTAATCCGCCTCTTCTCTCCAGTTATGGGTTAAATAATAGGACAAATTGGATTCTATAGCCTTGGCTGGCAACCAGTCTACCACAGAAAGCAATGGCAACCTACTGCAGGATAATCTTCTGCTCAGTCATGTATCTTTCGATACATGATCACCCAAAGCGTATATTATGTATGGCACTTAACTGACTGACTGTTCAGTCTTAGAATGAATTAAATTTGTATCTCAAGGTATTACTGTATAATCTTTCCGTAACCGAATGGAAATCATTTATCAAATGAATTAGATATTGATGCTAACTTGTACATAGATGTTTTATTTTTTTTTTAAATATTTTCTATTTTTCTTGTTAATTTACTTTTTAAAACTACGAGTACAAAACATTTTAATTAACCATCTAAGATGAATGATAAATTAAATGAGTCTCTAAAAACTAGTTAATGTGAACTTACCATTTGTAGTGCTCACAGTGCAACTGTCTAAAATGTTTTTTGTCTTGCGTGTCATATGCTTCGGTGCATAATATGGAGTTATATCTTTCCGAGATGTGTATGCTTCCCAGTTGATAGATGGCAACTTGGCAATAATTTGCTGCCTGGGAAAATTTATTCCATTACCCTGTTGCAACTTCTCAACAAACAACAGAGGATTTTCCAGAGCCTCTTTCTGCCACATATAAAGTAGATCAATGTCTTTGATGGCACGAATACGCTGCGCCTCAAGTAAGCAAAGAGTCTTCAACAGGTTGTGGTAGTCAGGGTTGCACTTTAGAGCAGCATGGTCAGACTCAAAATAATATGGATTGTCCGCTGGGTCAGGTTCGTTTGGATCTGGATCCTCTTTATCTTCCATTGCTCCTTCATTTTCCATTTCTTTGTCCTTTTTGGTGGAAATGGCAGCCATCAATTTCTGAAGGGTGAAAGGTTCCAGCAGTTGATAATCAACTCTTCTTCAATTATTTCTGTAAAAGAAAAAAAAAAATAATAATTCGTAACATACAATGTGTGTTAGCACATGCAATACTCTGTTTTCATCAGCCGCTGACCAGAGGTGGTGTCACAGTTTTGGTGGCTATGGTGGAACCGCCACCCCTGGCGCCACCAGCAGTGTTTGCCACCAGGCAGGGTATGAAGATAAACTTGTTGATTGTCCCTCTTGTATATTCTCATAAAGAAGTAAATAAAATGATCATTCCTCTTTGCAGGAACGATCGTTTTATTTTTCTCGAAAGAGACATGACTGACTGGGCAGAAAATTATCCTGCAGTAGGTTGCCATTGATTTCTGTGGTAGACTGGTTGCCGACCAAGGCTATAGAACCCAATCTGTCCTGCTATATATTTAATTTTTACAGCTAGACTTTGCGTATAACAAGGTCACAAACGTTTTATCAAGTTTACGTAAGCAGTCTTTTTGTTTAATGACATCAACGCCTAGTGAGTCGTCTCATGCCAAAGCATGTATGGTTGCTATTTTATATTTATGCATTATTATTTTGTAGTAAAATTAATTTTTTTAACATTATCAGTCAGTTAAGTGCCATAGGTGATACACGCTTGGGCGATCATGTCTCAAAAAAGACATGACTGACTGGGCAGATGATTATTCCGCAGTAGGTTGCCATTGATTTCTGTGGTAGACTGGTTGCCAACCAAGGCTATAGAACCCAATCTGTCCTGTTATTTAACCCATAACTGAAAGGAAGAGATGGATTAATATCTTTCCCAAGGGTATTTGCGCAAAATTGAATGCAATGAATTTGGCTGGAATTTGAACTCGGCTCCCCGATTTCTTGTTCTGAGCTGATATCCACTGCACTACAACGAACATACTTTAACATTATAGCCGTGTCAAAAGCTGTATTTTGTTTCTGTATTCATAAACTTGTATAGGAATAATATGTCACCGCTGACACATGTTTGAACATGGATCCCCAGGGAGTAAACAGTCAACCTCTTAAGTAATTAGTGGTACTGTACTGTGCTGATGGGATCATGTGACACGCAGAATATATGTATGGGTATAGAGCGATCAGAGTGTAGAGTCAGAGAAGAATAAGTGTCTGATGCATTATTGTTTGAAGGAGTAATTATACATGTATCTGAGACTTTAGAAAGTGACTTTACTAAAGTCAGTCAGTTAAGTGCCATATGTGAAACACGCTTGTGTGATCATGTCTTGAATGAGACATGACTGACTGGGCAGAAGATTATCCTACGGTAGGGTGCCATTGCTTTCTGCGGTAGACTAGTTGCCAGCCAAAGCTATAGAACCCAATCTGTCCTATTATTTAACCCATAACTGCAGAGAGAAGGGCGGATTAATACCTTTCCCAAGGGTATTTGTGCATAAGTGAATGCAAGTAATTGAACATGAATTTGAACTTGGCTTCCCGATTTTTTTAGTGATTTTTCTTTTTTTTTTGTTACTAATCCTGGCTTAAATCTTAGCTTCAGTCACTTTTGCACCACCGTAACATAGCTACCCTGTGCCATTTCTATAAATACTTTAACAGTAATTGTTTGGATGAACTCTTTGCTATGATATCTAGACTTTTTGTGGTGCATTCGATATCGGCTCGGAACAAGAAATCGGGGAGCCGAGTTAGAATTTCAGCCGAATTCACTGCATTCACTTACTCGCAAATACCCTTGGGAAAAGTATTAGACCGTCTATTCCTTCCAGTTATGGGTTAAATAGCAGGACAGATTGGGTTCTATAGCCTTGGCTAGCAACCAATCTACCGCAGAAAGCAATGGCAACCTACTGCTGGATAATCTTCTTCCCAGTCAGTCATGTCTCTTTCGAGACATGATCGCCCAAGCATGTATCACGTATGGCACTTAACTAACTGATTGACTAAATTTGAAACAATTTATACTTCGATTGACCTGATGTAACAGTAAGTTCTATGCTAACAATTTCTTTATATATAATATTTAGTATTTGTCTATATTTCTGAATTGAGGTAGTATTTACAGTATTTACATTATTCAGACTATTGTCGTCATCTTTGTTGCCATTTGTACGACGTTCAATAATAGATCATTCTATTTGTCTATATTTCTGACATGAGGTAGTATTTACAGTATTTACATTATTCAGACTATTGTCGTCATCTTTGTTGCCATTTGTACGACGTTCAATAATAGATCATTCTATTTGCTATATTTCTGACATGAGGTAGTATTTACAGTATTTACATTATTCAGACTATTGTCGTCATCTTTGTTGCCATTTGTACGACGTTCAATAATAGATCATTCTATTTGTCTATATTTCTGACATGAGATAATATTTACAGTATTTACATTATTCAGACTATTGTCCTCATTTTTGTTGCCATTTGTACAATGTTTCAGTCGTTGTACGCTCCGGCCTTCTTCAGGTGTTAGGAATTTTGAACTGAACTCTTTATTACAATCATCCTCATTGCTTGCATAAAGCCTTGATTGGCAATAATGAGTTATCTCCATCTCACCCTGCAAGTTATTTGTTCACCACTGCTGTAGCCTGGTATTGAACTCACAACTCTACAAGTCAAGTCAGGAACTAACCGATGTCTATATCCACTGGGCCATGTGTCCTTAATGATATACCCCAGTGATTGTAATAAAGGGTTCGGTTCAAAATTCCTAGCACCTGAAGAAGGCTGGAGCGTACAACAGCCGAAATGTCATACAAATGACAACAAATATGAGGACAATAATCTGAATAATGTAAATACTATAATATTATTTGTATATAAATATTTTTATGGCAATTGTTCTGATGAACTTTCCTTGGTGGGACTTCAACTTTACAAATTTAAGTGCTGTACTAGATTGCACATTTTTTTTTTTTTTTTTTTTAATAATCATATCGCCCCAAGCAAGGCATTTTACTGCCACTGTTTTGCAGGGAGTTATATAGGAGGTGTCAGGAAGTGGGTAAGAGAAGGATGGGAGTACTGACGAGAGTGGAGTGGACGGAGAAAGGAGTATGAGAGAGAGAGAGGATGCAAGTCAGTCAGATAGGAGATGACTATTGATTTTACATTTAAATTCTTGGAGATTGTAGCTGTCGAGAAAGCAAGTAAATGGAAGGGAATTCCACAGGTGGGAAGTGCGAGAAAAGAAGCTGCTGGAAAAAAATTTGCATTTACAATTTATTGGTTTCACAGTAAAATGGTGGGACCTAGTTGCTAATCTTGTGGCTCGAGTAAATTCATATATAGGGGCATCAGTGAGCTAAGTTTATCAGAGCAGAAGCCCTGAAAGTATTTGTAGAAGAGACACAGGGAAGCCACATTGTGCCGGTGAGAAAGTGACTGTATCTGAGCTGCCAAGTCAGGAATGATCACATTACAGATTCTCTGTTGGATTTTGTCAAGAACACCTAGGTGGATAGCAAGATCCCCCGACCAGATACGGCAGCTGTATGCAATGATCGGGCGGATGCTAGATTTATATGTGTGCAGGATTGTATCAGGCGGGAAAAGCTTCCTGGCCCTACACAAAGAAATGGCTAGATATAACGTAAGTTTTATGCTAAAACCTTTTTTCTCACCTGCGGAATTCCGTTCCAGTTTCTTACTTTCCAGTAATCCCCAATGTCTTAGTGACTTTATTACCTTGCTTGGGGTGGAATGATTAAAAACAAAAATGGGGGTGGGAGATATTGCCAGACAAAAAGAGAAATTACCATCACAACACAAATGTGCATTTTAAAATCAATTAAACTGCATGCATGGATTTTAATTCAATGAGTGTCCTAAAAATATTTGTAGAAAAAAAAAATTCCATTTTATTTCCAAATTTATAAAAAGTTCAATTAAATCTGATGGATTTCTGAGTTTAAAAAATTAACATTTTGGTTTCAGATTTTATGATCTTTTTGCTCAACCCAGGATAGGGATTGTCAAGATTGAGTGCATGGAGAATGTATTATTCCGGTGTCTCAATTCAAACTCAGTCAGATTTTGTATGTATCTGTGTGTACATTAAATAGTACAACACTTATGCACAACAGACATACATATTCCACACAAGTACACAAAAAAAAAAAAAAAAAATTTAAAACAAAAAACAAATCACACATAAATTATATGTGATTGTGAATGCCATTTTTGTTATTTTCTCTTGTTTGAAATCTAGAAAGATTTTTTATCTTTCTAAGTCATACCAGTATCCTCTCCAAAATCCATCTTACATATCTATAAGTCTACCACTTGCCCATACTTAGAATATTACTGCCACATTTGGTCTGGTGCTATATATTTAGAGATCCTTGATAAACTCCAAAGAAGAATCTGCAATATTATTGGTCCTGACCTATCATCGCAGCTTATGTCACTTTCCCATCACCATAACATAGCTACCTTATGCTATTTCTACAAATGCTTTAATAGTAATTGTTCGGATGAGCTCTTCACCATGGTATCTAGACTTTATGAATTTAAGTGCAGTACTAAATTTGCAACAAGGTCTCATCAATTTAAACTTCAATTGACCAGATGTAACCATAAGTTTTATGCTAACAGTTTCTTTATATATATATATATTTGCCCATGTTTAAAGTTTTACTGCCACATTTGGTCTGGTGCTATATATTTAGAGATCCTTGATAAACTCCAAAGAAGAATCTGCAATATTATTGGTCCTGACCTATAATCCCGGCTTTTGTCACATTCCCACCACTGAAGCATAGCTACCCTATTTCTACAAATACTTTAATGGTAATTGTTCGGATGAGCTCTTTACCATGGTATGTAGACCCGATTAATTTAAACGCATTACTAAATTGGCAACAAGGTATTATCAACTTACGATTGAATTGGCTCAGTGTAACCATAAGTTCTATGTTAAGAGTTTCTTCTCTCACACTTCTTCATAGTGGAGCACTGCCAGCTCTCATTTTTTCGGCCAACTTTGGTCTACAAAAATTTAAATGCAATATCATTTGTTATCTACTGTCTTCAGGATTACTTTTCTATTGTTTTTATATTCCTTCATAATGTTTGTGTTTTTCTAATTCTTTTACACCCAGTAACCTCTTGTTTATTAGTGGCTTTACTGCTCAAAAAAAAAAAAAAAAAAAAAAAAAAATGAAGATGTTTTTTGTTTTGTTTCATATTATTTAGCCAATTCTATGTGGAATTATAAAAATTCAAATTCTGGCTATTGGGCCACTTATCCATCCTAGGGTCATCTGATTTTCAGACAACGAAAGAAACTTGTGAACTTAAGATTTATTTCAAGACAGTAGTTGTAAATACTTGGATATGTGTTGTGGTGCAGTGGATATCGGCTCTGAACGAGAAATCAGGGAGCCGAGTTCAAATTCCAGTTGAATTCATTGCATTCACTTACGCGCAAATACCCTTGGGAAAGGTATTAATCCGTCTCTTCCTTCCAGTTATGGGTTAAATAACAGAACAGATTAGGTTCTATAGCCTTGGCTGGCAACCAGTCTACTGCAGAAAGCAATGGCAACCTACTGCAGGATAATCTTCTGCCCAGTCAGTCATGTCTTTTTCGAGACATGATCGCCCAAGTGTGTTTCACGTATGGCACTTAACTGAGGTGTAAATAAATGTCAAGATGAAGGTGAATTGTTTATAAATTATTTCTTTATTGTTTAAAAGACACAAATAGGATAATAAGAATTGATCCATTCAATCGTAAGAAACAATGAAGATGATTAATGAATGGACATATCTAGACAATTACTAAACCAGAGAATTGTACTAGCATAAAATAATTCTACAAAACTTTGAAGCACTAGCTAATATCTGTGTAAAATGCTAGCCAAGTATTATTAGGTTGTCCCAAAAGTTCGTAAACACTTGTGAAATGGGTCTATCTGGTCCAGCACAATCGAGACAAGCAATGGGTTCAAAAAGGGCAAGAGACACTGTCAGTATCAAAACAAGATCGATTCGGCAAGAAAGTCATGTTGTGCGTTTGGTGGAACTTTGAAGGAATTGTGCATTTTGAGTTGGTTCCAAATGGTCGTGCCATCAGTGCCAAACTTTACTGCCAGCAACTTGAGTGGGTCTACGAAAAGTTGAAGCAAATGTAACCGGCTCTGATCAACTGAAAGTGTACTTTGATGCAGCAGGACAATGCCAAGCCACACACAAAGGAAGACCAAAGACAAGTTTGAAGAGCTGGACAGCGTTGAGGTTCTGCCACATCCAGCCTACAGTCCTGACTGTGCTCCATCAGATTACGGCCTTTTCCACTCAATGCAACACTTTCTGAAGGGCCGCCAATTCGACTCGTTTGATGAAGTTGAGAAAGCGTGTCAAGAATTCTTTGATTCAAAGCTGACTGAATGGTACTTTGACCAGATCTGAAAGCTGGCAGAGTGATGGCAGAAAGTCTTGGAAAATGATGAAAAAAATTTTGAGCAATAATTTTTGTTGTTTTTGTGAGTAAAATTTCAATTTTTTGCAAGTATTTTCTGGTAACCTTAGATTACTTGGCGAGAAAAATTTCAATTTTTTGCAAGTGTTTACAAACTTCTGGGACAACCTAATAGTTTAGTTGGTTGATTGTTTAGCAACATATCAATCTGTATGGGTTATTTAATCCCAAAATGTAAATATGAAAATTCAGACTTTACAATAAATTGAAGAGAATCACATTTCATTATTAAATCATAATTACTTTACTACATTTTTTTTTTTATCAAATAAGGAGTGAAAACATGTTTCTCCTTACAAGAAATGAGATTAATCACAGTAAAATTCTTTTTCTTAGTGGTGGTGGTGACAATATCACATCTTCAATTCTGTTGCAAAAATGTATTTATTCATTTTTTTTTTTTAAATAAAAATCTATTGCTGGTAATTTCACTACAAAAATGTATTATTAGTAATTTTCTTTATAAAAATGTTGGCAATTTCACTGCAAAAATGAATTATTGGTAGTTTTGTTTATAAAATATGTTTCTGGTATTTTGATACTTTTAGCCTAGTGTTTTTATTTTAGTTTTGGAGTTCACTAATAGCCTATAACTGGGACCAGCCTTTGAACCATCCAAATACAACAACAGTATTTCATTCTTGGCCTAACCTGGCTCTTGTAAAGGTAGTTGATAGAAGATTAGTACTTACTAGCAGCCTTTGAGATTTCACTTGTCAAAACTTAATTAAAGTTTATTGCTTTACTTGCTCCCACCCCCAATCCTGCAATGAAATGTGTCCATTCAAAAAAAAAATAAATAAATAAAAAAATAAAATAAAAGGAAATCTAATTCCTTTTATAACCCAAAAGTATGCCATTGAAGATTCATGAGTTCCTTAGAATGACCTACAATGACATTATTATTCAATTCTTTGGTCTTATGCATGGCTGGTCAGAGTAAACAACATTAATGCTTCCAAAGTGGAACCAAAATGTCTGTCACCCAGATTAAAGATGGCTCACAGAATTTTATAAACTTATTTGGAAAAATATTATCCTTGACTCAACAGCAATTAAAAACAAACATTTAAAAGAAAAAAAATGCATACTTCTTTCATCCACCCACCAAACAACAAATTATTCAAGTATTTTTTTTTATAGAAAATCGTTGGGAAAATCAGATTTGTTATTTTTTTATCATCTATGAGGTGGAGGTTGCAGTCAGAAGAAAGCAACTACAATTAGGTACCTCCACTTAATTGCAAGAAAACAAAAACAAAACAGCATATCATAAAGTTAAAAGAGCTCAAGCTTAATTAAAACAAAGTTTTATCATCAAAATGTTTCAAATTTTGCTGTTATTATTTTGAAAAATTAATTAACTAATAAAAACAATTATCGCAATAAAATTTAAGTTCTTAAAATTTCATCAATTTACAAAAATGGGGTGGGTAACAGATGCTAAAAAAATATTTATACCAAGATTTTTTTTAAACTAATAATTTCGAAACTAAGTCATGAAAGTTTCATGAAAATCAGACATTTATTTGATTTTTGCAAGAATTTTCAAATTAACGTTTGTCATCGGAAGAAAAAAAAATGAGTTATGCAATATTAACACATCACTTAATAAATCCTGGGCCAAACATAATAAAACAAGGACTTTTAGGCAAAATTCGACTTTATTCATCAACATAGTCTCCTTCTAGGGTGATCCACTGATTCCAAATCTTCTCTAAAAATTTGATGCCTTTTTTTGTAGAACGATTTGTATTTAGCCTCAAAATATGCCTCAATTTCCGATATCACTTCTTCATTTAAGTCAAATCTCTTTCCCTGGTGCATTCTTTTGAGGTCTGCAAACAGCCAGTAGTCACTGGGGGTCAGATCTAGAGAATAGGGTGGATGCGGAAGCAATTCAAAGTGCAATTCATGTAGTTTTGCCATCAATGCAATTGACTTGATGAAAGATTACTTTTTCTTCATTTGTGGCTGTTTTTTGGTGATTTCTTCATTCAACACACAAATAATGCTATATATTTGCTGTTGATGGTTTTTCCTTTCTCAAGGTAATTGATGAACAAAATACTTTGCACATCCTAAAAATACAGAGACGAAAACATTGCCTGTTGATGTTTGTGTCTTTGATCGCTTTGGACAGCTTTCACCTGCTGCTGTCCATTCAGCTGACTGCCGATTTGACTCCGGAGTGAAGTAATAGATCTGTTTTTTTAATTGTCACATATTTACGTAAAATCTATTTCTTGTTGCGTTGAAACAGTTGCAAACAACGCTCCGAATCGTCAAACATGCTGTTGTTTTTGAGATCGACTGTGAGTAGCAGGACAGATTGAGTTCTATCAGATTTTCTCACAGTGGGTTGCCATTACTTTCTGCGGGTTATTTATAGTTGAGATAATTTTGATAAAATTATAGAATAGTGCTACTTTAACTTGATCAGTAGAAGGAGAAGCGACGCATTTAATAACTTTCCCAAAAGGGTATTTGTGTGTAAGTGAATGCAACTGGAATTAAAACTAAGTTCTCCGCGTTTGATATCCACGGTACCAGAACGCATACTGAAGCGGGCGATAAATCGCTAGATTTTCTAAAGCGTGCCCGATAAATGGGAGTCGAAACTTTTTTTTTCGTCAAACTTTTCTTTTTATTTGTGATTTTTGCATAAACAAAGTGTTATACACATAAAAAAAGGTTAAACACAAAAAGATTTTACGGGTAAAACCTCATTCCGGGTAATTGATGCCATTTTTGAGAACGGCAGTTCCTTATAACATTAATAAATTAACATTAAATAAAAAAAATGTCAATCGCATCATCATGCAACAATTATGTTTAATTCTTTCGTATTTTTTTTTTTTAAACCAAAATATTTTTTCTAAATAATTTTAGGTTTTTAATTTTCTGTTGAACACGTTAACGGTATAATTATGTTTTTCATTGGAAAAAAAAATCAATCTTTTTTAAAACTGCACAATAAGTAACAAAGAATTATTAACCGTAAAACTTGCTTAACAGTTCATATTTAATACGTTAAGCAACAGTTGTAATTTTTTTTTTAAATTAATGAGACCAAACTCAAAAAAAGCTATGAGGCAAAAAAACATGTAGCATTTTAAATTCGTGAAAACAAATAAAAAATGCGAAAGGCTGCTACAATTAATGCAGAGAAGATAGTGTGTGCTTTAATTTTGTAATTATCACAAGCAGTAGTATTCTATAAACAGAAAAAGACAATGTTTTGACAACAAAAACTTCACGCAACATTGACTTCAGAAGTTAATCCTTTCATTCTCACCTTACGCTCTACACTGCCACTTTATGACAGTCTCCTCATCATCATCAATGCTAATTTCAAAAGAAACTTGTTTAAATACAACAAATAGATATACTTACATTCAAGTGTAAATATTATCACAGGAAATTTTAAATTGTGTTTCTTCAGGCAAAATGTAAAAAAATAAAACCAGTCGATCATCAAATTAATACTATAAGGCCGAAACACATGCTATTAAGCTTAGATAAGGGCGCAGCCATCTTTAAATGCCCGTATCTAGGCGTGGCTTGTTCAATGCGGAGAAATTAACATGGCGTCGAATTGGCCTGTTGAGGAGTCGGACTACAATGATTCTTCAACAGTCTCGGTCAGCATTGAGAGTCTTATAAATGGCCAACAAACGAACCTAAACGCCGAGCCATGTTCTTCACAACAATATACTAGTAGCCAACTCATTGAAGACGAACATTTAGACGGTGGAAGCTCGTCTTTAACGGGTAGGTAATAACGGTTTTCTCCTTACCTGCCTTTCATCTTTAAATTTCAATTCTCCCATCATTCTCGTTCAATCAGCTCGCGCCGAAAATAGAAAAGGAAAAAGGATTTGTTTTGTTTCAGGCTCCTCTTTCTGTTGTCAATTACTTAATTTTAATTTCCCTTTTCGGCCCACATTAAATAACAGTGCTAAACACTAAAACGCTCATTTCGATATTATGTTGATGTTTCATTCACAAATCGATATTATTGTAAAACTGTAATCCATTTTTCTATAATTATTATTATTATTAGTTAATAATAATTTGATTTTTTTTCTTAAATTAAATTTTTATTTTTAAAATCGCAATTTTATTATATTTTTTATTTAATATTTTATTTTTATTTACGCGGTTGATTTTTGTCGTGTACACTTTTTTAGCTGTAAATTTGTTCAGACTTTGTTGGTATCTAAATAAAGTTACAAAGAAGAAGTTTATAAATTTTTGACAAAAATAAATTTTTTAAAGTTTATCTCCAAGTCAATTATTTCGGGGAGCAACTGTTGTTTGGACTTAACTTTCCTCTTCACTTTACTTTTTAAATCAAAGGCAAAAAGAAAAAAAAAAACTATCCAATCCAACTGAAATAATAAGTTAAAACTTACAAGGAAAAAAAAAACATTAAGTGATTAAGATTTTTAAACACATCTTTATCTTTTTAATGAAAACTTGATAAGAGTTTTAAGGCCTCAATCAGAAAAGTTAAAAAATAATCCAATATAACCAGGCCAGAGTTACTACACATTTAAAAAACACCTTTGACAGAATTTAAAGACAAAAAAATAAATGAATGTCACCTTTTTTTTGCGGATCGGCTTCTTGTCTGACAAGAAAAGTTCAGAATTTTGTTTTTGTCGTACGTAAAATTGGACTTTTTTTTACCTAAAATTAACTGGCTATATTTTTAGTGACATTTAATTTTTTTTAAAATTATAACAGCAACTCTGATATTTTTCCTTTTGTTTTATGCTATTTTTTTAAATTCTCATTTTGAAAATGAAACAGTTTTTCTGGGAGTTGAAGTTTTCTAAGAAAGCATTTAAATACATTTTTGTTTTTTGCATTCATTGTCCTACATGGCCATTTTTTAAAAGAAAACTCAATTTGCGTACTTCATAACCTTTTTTGCGAATAAACGTTTTTTTTTTTGTTTTTTTTATCTCAGATGTACTTTCTGTTTTTTTGATGATCGTCGTTGGCTCTTGTCAACAATCATCACTAAACAAACAAAAAAAATAAAAAAAATAATCTAAGTTTATATACTTAAATTATTTTAATTTTGTATTCTCTTTCACTGAAACTGGTTTGTACTTTTTATCCTTACTAAAACTTTCGGAAGCTTGAATAGCGCCAACTAAAGGATGACAAGTTTTGTTTTATGGAAAAGCTGGATTCGAACACGAGACGCTTACGGTGAAAAAGTAAATTCCTGAGATGAACACAGCGGCCAAGTATTTTATGCTACCAAAACACTACTTTCTTCACATTTATAAATTAATTTAAAAAAGAAAAAACAGTCGATATTATTTTTTTTAAGACGGTAAATATTTTGTTTTATTGCAGTTAGGACACCAAAAAAATAAGAACAAGTGTCATCAAAATTTAAAAAAAAAAACGATTTAAACAATAACTTTCCACTCCAGATTGTTTGATAATCAACATTCCATTTAATTGACGATTAATTTTTTTATTTATGCAATTTCGAAAAACAAAAAAAACCAAAACATGCTAATTTTTACTTTTCTAAACATTTTTAACAAAATAAAAATAAACAAAATGTGCTTCTCAGTCAGCTGACTGCAAATAATAATAAAACTGATAAAATTTTAGTTTACTTTTGTGTGTGTGTGTGTGTGTGTGTGTAGTAAAACTTTTCAAACTTGATCACCAAATGATCGAAATGCCCCTCTAAACGATCGTGATAAAAAAAAAATCAATTTAAGGACACTTGGGGTCTATTTGTAAACAATATAAAAATAATAAAAAGGAACTACTATTCATCAATCTTTAAAACATCGAATAGCTTTACTAACGAGCTTTTTTGTCTGTTTTTATTATTATTATTATTATTATTATTATTATTAATTAAAACTTCTGTATAAATGACAGAGGTACCTCAACTTTTCGCTGAAAAAACAGCATCATAAAAAAAACACAAAAATCTAAAAACTTAGTAAACAAAAATAAAGTTTTATCGTCACAATGTTTGTTAAAGTGAAAAGAGCAAAGGATTTTTTAAAATTATTTTATTAAATTTTTTCATCCAGTAACGCGTTCGATTTTTTTAAAAAAATTTTTGGCGTCAGCGGTCTTTTGTAAAAAAAAAAATACTTAATTTACCAATTTACGATTTATTTGTTGTTTTAGCGTCTTTTGGGGGTGGGGTGCAGGGGGTGAAAAACACATTGACTTGGAAATTCTTGTAAAAATTACATAACTGTCGGTTTTTAAATTAAACTTTTAGGACTTATTCACAAATGAAAAATTATTTTTATTTATTTATTATTATTATTATTATTTATTTTATTTTATTTTATTTTATTTTTTACGTATGTTACCCCGCGCTTACTTATGGGCAAAACATTGTGACGGTAGATTAATACATTTCTTACCCAACAATTAAAGGATTGAACGTGCATTTTCCTCACAATGTTGTGAGAGTTCAAGCAACGGAACAACAGTATGGAAAGAGATCTAGAAAAATGTGTGTTTATGGTTAAGTTAAGGTACTAGTGGGTTGCTTATCTATTCCTTTTCTAGTTGTGGGAGTCCGGTCTAGTGAATGGTAATTGATTGTATACCGTTGCATGTTAACGGAATTTGGCTTTGTTGTAGATAGCCCAATATAAGTCATAAAATGATTATAAAATCAAGAAAAGCAAATTGAGTTGAAAATAACATTTATAATGTATTTGTATATATAAATTTTATATATACACATAACACATATCAATTAATGTTTTACAATTAAAACAATACTTGAATATAAAGGTCCAACGAAGGTTAAATGTTCATGGCAAATAATATGCTGGAAGAGATAATTAGTGTTTAGGAATGTGAGGAGCAGAGGTATGTGAGGAATGTCTTTGAAGTAGTCTCTCCTGAGGTCAGTAAGTACTTTTGAGACAGTGAAGAAGGAAAGAGGCAAGCATAGTAGCCGCTCGACTTAAGTCAAGGGAAGACACTGGTTACTCTCGCCTGTCTGTCTGTCTGCTGGGGTCTTGTCTGTATCCACTTTTTATATCTGCTTTTTGGATCAAAACAGCTCGTTTTTGGATTTCATACTTGTATTTGATTCTGGGCTTCCCATTGGCTGGTAAATAAAATTCACGTAGGCTTGCGAAATGGAAATTTGATATTCGATTAATTTTTATTTTCAACCGGAACATCTGTGTGAATACACCTGCACAGAGATGATTTTTGTTCATTTGCTTTCTGGTTGTTATAGAGCAAACATCCGGTCCCTCGCTTTTGCTTGGTCGGTATCACCACACTATAATACTGGTCAACACATTTTTTTATCTAATTTGAGTGCTGCTTCCAAAAATGGCCTTACATTTTTTTTTTCTTTTTTGTGGTTAGCTATTGTTTTTGCTCATTTATTTTTGAAAAAAGATCAATTTACAGTCTTGGCTGATTGCAACATTTAGTTAATAAAGGTCATAGAAAAAAACCATTAATTTTCAGGTAGATCAAGCAATTTATACCAGCCATTTGAAATATAAGAAAAGCACTTTTAGTAAAACATTTTAAAACAGAAGTCCTGAATTTTTCTAATTTAGCTCCAAAATTCAAATTAAAGTCTACCAGTTATCAGTAATATGAGTATGGTCACGTGTATTTCCACACAACTACATTCACTCATTGTACATAGACACACGTGACAATCTTGCTTTCCCACTTGTTTACAGGATGTATATATAGCAGACACGTGGTACACCTACATACAGTTGCAGCTGAACCAGAGAACACAAAGGAAGGCAGTTCACAGCTGCCCCCAATTGCAGCATGCTATTGTGGGGTTCGCACTCTTCAATATCAAGCAATTCTCTCACACACCCGCACTAATTGCAAGACGCAAGTAGATGTCTTTTATTTTTTTTTAATAACATTTGTACAAATTACATATGACACTGATAAATCTTCCAGCGACAAAGAAGTTTACAATTTACCTGAATTGCTGTAACACAATCTTATGCAGAAAATAAAAGACATTTAATCAGATACATTCAACGTCTGTACAAAGTATGTAATTCTTGTTATTTGTTAATACACTTTATATAATTACAATTAATGCCTTGACCATTTCATTCAATGTTCCATTTGCTAATTTCATGAATGATTTCTACCGTATAAAATAATTGTTGGAATGCAGGAATTTAGTTAGGAAGTTTTTTGGGAAATGGCCTTGTGCCATGAAAAATTAAAACCTAAAATTCCTATGCATAATGAGGGCCCTAACATAAGTATTAATATTCATTTTTTTTTTTTTTTTTTGTTGCATAACCATCTAGATAAATTTCTAGATCATTGTGATGTGAATGATTAGACAGGAGAACGATTTCATCAGGATATCAAAACAATGGAAGAGTGCTACCAGGAATGGTGGGATAAACGAATGATGGCTGACTACTGCTGGTGTATCAAAAAAGACTTAAATAACATTGAACATGACAATCAAGAAAAAGGAAATTCTTGCTATAATTCTTATGTTCGCAAGCGTTTTATTTCTGCTGTTAGTTTATTAAATGATTTGATGAAAATACTTCTTAGTCCTAGAATATTCAACTGTGTTATTTTTAAAGACTTAGGGTCTAATTGTTATTGAAAAAATAGTATTTCCTAATAAGCAAACCAATATTTGTTGGTTTAAGTATTAATTGAGAAGTTTCTATAATGTTATTTTGAAAAATATTTCCATTGGTCAATATCAGATATACAGAAAACAATGTTTTTTATAAAAAAAAAATGAGGCATTTTTGTACAGCAAAAACGGTAGCTAACCAAGAAAAAATAAGGTCATTTTCAGATTCACCACCCTCACATTAGCCAAAAAAAGATGTTTCATGTCTCAACACCATTTCAAAAATATTTCAGTGACTAGTGAATTAACCAAATTGTATGAAATTGGTTTGCAAAAGTCCATTCAGAAGAAACATTGTTCGAAGATGAACTGAGACATGAGCATCCATCAGACTTTGATGAAGCTCTAAAGTCATTAGTGAAAATGAATCCATGGAATTAATGAAGATGTTAGACTCATCATGGTTGACCATATGCCAACACTTAGAAAAGATACCAAAAGTCAGCAAATTGTGTGGTTAGGTTCTACATGCTCTTGTAGAGAATTGAAACAAAGTGGCTCATTGATAAGTGAAAATTATTTATAGCTCAACTTATATGTGTAAGAATTGATTTTCATATTTTCTCTGATATTCTAAGGAAATTATCAGATCTTCTATAAAAAGTAGCATAGGAAAGTGAGAAGAGAGGACTAAACATAAACCACAAGAAAAAAGAATGCATGGTCCTCCACAAAAAAGTGGAGCCAAAAATGGTAATCGAACATTGGAGATACTAAAATCAAACAAGTACAGAAATTTAAATACCTGGGAAGTGTGACACTGAGATTCGAAGGTGAAATGGCCAAGGACGCATTTTAAAAGCTGAGTAGATTATTGAGAAACAGGAGAATTTCATTGAAAACAGAGAAAAGAGTACGGAACATCTGACATGACATCTGTCCTTCTTTTCCTTAGTTTGGGAGAAATAACAAAACAAAATATATTAAGAGTTACAAATGATAGGAAGATGTGAATGGCCACGATCACCTACATCCTGAAAGGACATCTAAATATAAACTTATTTATAAATGGAACTTTGTCTGTGTGTGTGTGTGTGTGTGTGTGTCTGTTATCTTTAGACTCCGAAACAGCTGAACCGATTTTATTGAAAATTTACACAGTTGTACTATAAGCGTCTGCGAGTGTTCTTAGCTAGGTTTTGTGTTGAGGTACCTCCGATAAAAATCGATAATAAAAAAAATCGGGTTATAGAAGGTGTGGTTCGATTTTAATCAAATTTGATACACTCATAAACAAAGACATAAAAAATGATATTCAGAAGTTTCAAGGTTGCAGTTCTTACAATAGTGCAGAAAATCAATGATATATATATATAAAAGGCAAGATGTTTGTGTGTCTGTTTAACTGCCTGTATGTCTGTATTTTTTCAGCCCTTTTATTTTAGTTTTTGCTTTGGGTTTGGCTCTAAGTAGGTATAATTGTAGCTCTTAGTCTCAGCCATGATACCATTTACTCAGAGGACTTATTTAGCCTTCAAAATTCACTTTACGATGAAAAAAACTTATTTGATATCGATTCCAGGAAATCAAAATTTGACTTACATCCATTCGTTTTTCTTTAAGTCTACGGTTTCACTTTAACTAGAAACAACTATTGCTTTTTAGTCTTTCGTGCCAATGTCCAAAGAGTCTGAGCTCCAGGACCATGGATTAGTTTTAAAGCTTTCATTACACTCGAGCAATACCTGGCTATACTGCTAGTAGCACATAAAAGAAAGAACCCTTCATGAGTTAGTTAAAGCTGAAAAATATTTTGCTTTGTACAAGGCTTTTTTCTTGTTGGGTTTCTTTTTTTTTCTTGTTTTTTTTTTTTTTTAAATTTAAAAAAAATGTTTACTCTTTTAACCCCAAGCAAGTTAATAAAGCCACTAAAACGCAAGGTGAGTGTGAAAGAATATGAGGAAAAAGACATTAAGTTGAGAAAACAATAAAAGAATAGAAAGATCATAACATTGCATCTAAATTTTTGAAGATCAAAGTTAACTGGTGATATGTCCCGGTAAGGGATATATATATATATATATATCATTTGAGGGAACTAAGTGGTTTAGACAAATGTAACCAGGTAGGACAATCTAGTAAGTAGATGTAATGGACGGTACTCGTCGTATGCAGCATTTTGAGATGTAGGCATAGTCAATAGATGTCGATCAATAGTCCCCTAGAGGTAGACCTGTGGACGTAGACCTCCCTGTGTCCTCACCTTTGTCCATATTTATGGCTGACACCATATTACTGTGAGAGGGAACCAAGGTGTATGCATATTCATTACATCAACTGTAAAGCAAGAAGCCAAGAAAGAGTTCTGTAAGTGAAAAGTGTGAGAAAAGAAATAATTAGCACAAAACAGTGACATCGAGCAATTTCAACTGTAATATGATGAAACCTAGCTGCCAACCTAGTACTGCGCTTAAATTTATAAAGTTGCAATACCAAAGAGGAAAGCTCATCAGAGAACAATTAGCAGGAAAGTATTTATAGAAAAGGCACAGGGAATCTCTGTTAGGGTGGTGTGAAAGTAACCGAAGTAGAGATGCAAGGTTAGGACCGATAATAATGCATATTCTTTGGATTTTCATCAATAATTTCTAAATACATAGAAGAACTAGATGTGGCATCAATATTCAATGCACGGACGAAGAGTTGAATTAAAAATGTTACTTACAGTACTTGTAATCACTGGGGAGCCATGCAGTTTTTTTTTCCAAATTCTTTGACTTTTAAGTCGGATAATTTTCAATTCTTTTTAAAGTCTTCTAAACTTTTCTGCATCCGCTAGATGTGTTCCAGTCTTCTATGGATGTTTCTCAGCAGATTGGATATTGTCCTGGTCTTAAACAAGTTCCAACACCCCAAGAGCAGCTCCATCAGCCAAAAGAGAAAAATGAGGTATGTGTATATTAATCAATACTTGACCATACAACAATGCAATCTCATTAGAAGAAATAGTCTTGAACAATTTAATTTTCTTTATTCATCACAGTATTTATATTTTGTTCTAATGAAATAAATTTAGTGGTGTGACTTGGTCGTATGGAATTTGAAGGGTGCATGTTTGTGTATATTTTAGGTATGTGTGTGGATGTGCATTGTGGTGCAGTGGATATTGGCTCAGAATGAGAAATTGGGGAGCCGAGTTCGAATTCCAGCTGAATCCATTGCATTCACTTACACACAAATACCCTTGGGAAAGGTATTAATCCGTCTGTTCCCTCCAGTTATGGGTTAAATAGCAGGACAGATTGGGTTCTATAGCCTTGGCTGGCAACCAGTCTACTGCAGAAAGCAATGGCAACCTACTGTGGGATAATCTTCTGCTCAGTCAGTCATGTCTCTTTTGAGACATGATTGCCCAAGCATGTTTCATGTATGGAACTTAACTGTGTTCACATAAAAACAAAGTTCTCAACATCTCTTGGGTACATCCATTTTTTTTTCTGTTCCAGAAGTTAGAGTAAGTAAGGATAAGCATCGTTATAGTGGTTGAGCTCAAGTTAGCCTTGCACTGAGTTGGAATGACCACAGAAAAGAATGCTTTATTTCATAGATGGAAGTTTTGGAAGATAAAACATTGGAAAGTAGAAAGTAGTTAATGAAGTGGGGGAAATAAACATATCCCAGCAGGGATGTTCTTTTTTTTTTCCACATACTGCTACATCATAGAGAGAAAGAGAGAGAAAAAAATGTTTGTCTTTTTATAGACTTCACCAGTGCCAACAAACAAGCAATTTACGAAGCAATGTGAGGTAATAAAATTTCCAGTTCCTTTATTACTACCATTATGGGAAAATGTATTTCCTTTTTTTAATTTATAGACTGCATTTAATTTTTCCACAATTGTATGACACCAAAACACCATGCTGGTATGTGGGTTGGTTAAACTGATGTTGTTATGTTTTGACATTGCATAGTCAAAACAGAGACACTGTGTCATGTCCTTTCAGGATGTGGAAAACCATGGTTCTCCACAACTTCCTATTCTTTGTACCACTTATCAATGTTTGTCTTTTTACTATTTTTCTAATACCTGTTTTGCCAACCATTTATATGAATTTGTTAGGTAGGTTATTTGCTACATTTCTTTGTCTGGCTTGCCTTCAGTATATCCTGTGACTGCCAAATATTTTAAGCTCTCTTTCCTCATGATATGTCTTAAATATTTCAACTAATTCTAAGTATAAGTGTCCTTTTTGTTTCCATTTTCTTTAAAACTTTATTGCTAATCACATGTTCAGTTTATGGTATTCTCAACATCCTTCTGTAGAGTCACATTTTTCTTATCTTATTTCTAGTCTCTTCTTCTTATTGGCTGTCAAAGCAAAGGCTTCCTGGCTGACTTGTAAAATTTTGCTAAGTAATAATAGCAAAAGAACCATTCTATTTTCATTTAGAATTATCCACTTGGCAATATCATTCTTTGTATCTTGGCCATTTTTTATTAACTTTCATTTACTTGTTGGTATCATTGTCAGCAGAATTTTAACCTTTTTCTTTCATTTTCATATAATTTTTTCTTTTTATTAAATAAAAGATCTTATTTGATATCTGTTATGTTTTGTATTTCTTTGTGTGTAGTAGTAGTCGTAGCACAGCTCTACATGTCCTTTGTGACAACAGGTTTTTTCCCACCTGTACTTCTCCAGTTATTCTCTATTTATACTTCTCTATTAATTTGCATATGATACAACAATATCTTTCACACAATTTATGTACAGAGATGCGTAAGGATAGAATTTTGTATTTTCTGAGCAATTCAATCACATTTGGAATGGATAGCTAAACTTATTTATAAATGGAAATTTGTCTCTCTGTGTGTGTCTGTGTGTGTCCATTACCTATAGACTCCGAAACGGCTGAACCGATTTTCTTGAAAATTTACACAGTTGTACTATATGCGTCTGTGAGTGTTCTTAGCTAGGTTTTGTGTCAAGGTACCCTCGATAAATATCGAAAATTGATAATCGAAAAAATCAGGTTAGAGAAGGAGTGGTCCGATTTTAATTAAATTTGATACAATCATAGACAAAGACATAAGAAATGATATTCAGAAGTTTCAAGGTTGCAGTTCTTACAATAGAGCAGAAAATCAATAATATATATATATATATATATATATATATATATATATAAAAGGCAAGATGTTTGTGTGTGTGATTATTTATCTGCCTGTATGTCTGTATTTTTTTCAGCCCTTTTATTTTAGTTTTGACTTTGGGTTTGGTTCTAAGTAGGCATAATTGTAGTTCTTAGTCTCAGCCATGATACCATTTACTCAGAGGACTTATTTAACCTTCAAAATTCACTTTACGACGAAAAAACTAATTTGATATCGATATCAGGAAATCAAAATTTGACTTACATCCATTCATTTTTCTTTCAGTCTACGGTTTCGCTTTAACTGGAAACAACTATTGCTTTTCAGTCTTTCGTGCCAACGTCCAAAGAGTCTGAGCTCCAGGACCATAGATTAGTTTTAATGCTTTCATTACACCCAAGCAATGCTGGGCTATACTGCTAGTGAAATAAAGTATGAAATAATGTTGAAATTTTCAATGGCCTCTTCCTAGTTTGGAAGCCTGGATGGCCTCTTCCTAGTTTGGAGGACTTGCCGGCCTCTTGGTTGTCAGGTGGACTCTGTGTTCTCTAGAGTCATAAAGGCGCATTCTTTTGAGACTACAAGAATGATAAAGAACCCTGAATGAATATAAGATGGCTTCGTCGTTTTTAGATAATAATTTATATTTAATGTATTTTAAAATGATCTCATTCCAGATTACCTGCTCGACCCTTGATGGTGAAAGTGGCAATAAAGAATCTGTCCAAGAACGAAAAAGTATTCGTAAACGATTTAAGAAACGATCCTATTCTCCTGAATCTGATGCTGTTCAAGCAAGTAAGCTTGGATGCACAAGCAAAAAAAATCGTCGGAGAAAGAAATACCCTCGGGCATCAGCCTTTGTTAATCCAGACCGTCCATATGATACACTGCCAAATGGTGAGACTTTACAATATTGTTTTATCAATTCTCAAATGTTTAACTGCCATTTGATTGTATTTATGAAATATCTATCAACAAGAAATTACTCAATCAATTCCTTCAATAGAAGATAAAAAAACAAGTATTTACAATTTGTCTATATTTCTGAGATAAGGTAGTATCTACAGTATTTACATTATTTGGACTATTGTCCTCATCTTTGTTGCCATTTGTACAATATTTAATAATAGGTCATTGTGTTTGTATATATTTCTGAGATGGGGTAGTATTTACAGTATTTACATTATTCGGACTATTGTCCTCATCTTTGTTGCCATTTGTACAACATTTAATAATAGGTCATTGTATTTGTATATATTTCTGAGATGGGGTAGTATTTACAGTATTTACATTATTCGGACTATTGTTCTCATCTTTATTGCCATTTGTACAATATTTAATAATAGGTCATTGTATTTGTCTATATTTCTGAGATGAGTTAGTATTTACAGTATTTACATTATTCAGACTATTGTCCTCATCTTTGTTGCCATTTGTATGATATTTTGACCATTGTACGCTCCGGCCTTCTTCAGGTGCTAGGAATTTTGAACAAAACCCTTTATTACAATCACTGGGATATATCATCGCCATTCCTTGCCTATGTCTCGATTGGAAGTTATGAGTTATCTCCCTCTAACTCTGCAAGTTACTTGTTCACCACTGCTGTAGCCTGGTATTGAACTCACAACTCTGGATCAAGTCACAGGAAATAACCAACATCTATATCCACTGGATATAGACGTACAATCATACAAATGGCAACAAAGATGAGGACAATAGTCCAAATAATGTAAATACTGTAAGAATTTACAAATCTTATCAATATGAATGTGTTATGTTATTATGCTATTACAATTACTAATATTAGAAATTAAAACTACCTCCATTTCTAACAATAAGTGCCTATATTTACTAATTTTGAAAGTGTGGAATTAGTAATTTATTGGAGAATGGAAATAGTAATTATCCAATTGTGTTTTAGCATTACACTGGGTACACAACATAGTGACATTTTTTTATTAATTCATACTAAATTTCACCCAATACAAAACTTGATAGTCACTCAAGGTTATGCTGTTTTTTAGCAAAGTATGCTAACACCCTTTAGAATTTTAGTAACCAGTTGTCTTCTGTAGAAAATAAGGGTAAAAGAGCATTGACTTGACACGGCAAGAGAAAACAGGACAACACCAAACTTGAGTGGAAAAAGGAAATGTTTTATAACAGAAAGAGGAAGAAAGAAACGGAAAATGCAAAATTGGTTTTAAGAAAATGGTTGCAAAAAAAACTGATTTTTTTGCTAAAACTTAACTGGAATCAGTACAGTTCATTCTGTTAACAGGTCTTCTTTTCAGTTACGACGTCATAATACATTCATCTTCAAGTTGAAGAGGGATTTCGTTTTCTGATGTTTTGCTGCAACTGTGGGGAACATTCGCGAACCCATGTTGTCTTCTTGGCCGCTCCATTTTCGGACACCATGTGGCTGCTGGTTGAGTTTCACGTAGCTAGAATTAATCCGTGTTGAAGTCGCAGGAAGAAAGAGGAAGAGCTGGGCTGCTGTCAGCCCAAGCCAGGGGCCGGTAATCATGACCCCTACAAAGGGAGACAATTCATTCCCCTCTAAAATATTTCCAATAAGATAGAAGGTTAGTCAACGAAATGGCAATGATGAATGCAGTGTATGATATGAATGAAAGACTGATTATTCATTTTCTATGGCTTATCAGTCCTTTGTAGGCTATTTAAAGCCAGAAAATATTTTTAGATTGTAAGAATTTATTTTTGGAGATAATAATGGTTTTGTCACTGAGATCCGAAGGCAAATTGGAATAGCCAAGGACGCATTCCAGAAGCTGAGCAGAGTATTAAGAGACAGGAAAATTTTGATAGAAACAAAGAAGAGAATACTGGATTGCTATGTGATGTCTATCCTTCAATATGGCAGTGAATGCTAGACAATATCATCAAAGATGAAGGAAAAACTTGAAGCAGCTGAAATGTGGTTCTATAGAAGGATGCTGCGGATATCATGGATCGAGCATGTGAGCAATGATGAGGTCTTGGAAATGAGGGAAACTAGAAGGAAATTAATACTGAGTATCAGGAAAAGATAGCTGAAGTTCTTGGTACGTATACTGAGGAAGGCGGGCTTGGAGAATTTGATACTCACAAGAGGGGAAAAAGAGATGGGGGAAAGCAGTGGATAATATATTTGAAGGACCCGATCAAGTGGACAACAGAATAGGCTTTGGGTGGGGTAACAACAGAAAGTGTGTTTAGAGCTACCAGGGATAGGGAGATGTGGAAGGCCATGATCGCCTACATCCTGAAGGAACAAGGCACATAGAAGATACAAATCTTATTAACCAATAGCTCGGGTAAGAAGAGCTCATGAACTTTGACTTCAACATCAAATATACAGAAAGAAACACTATTCCACATGTAAATGCTCTATGAAGTCTAAAGTTCAGCAATGAACCATTCAGTTAAGTGCCAAACGTGATACGTGCTTTGGGCAGATTATTATCCCACAGTAGGTTGCCATTGCTTTTTGGTGTAGACTGGTTGCCAGCCAAGTCTATAAAACCTAATCTGTTCTATTATTTAACCCATAACTGGAGGGAAGAGATGGATTAATACCTTTCCCAAGGGTATTTGTGTGTAAGTGAATGCAAGGAATTCGAACTCTGCATGCCAATTTGTCATTCCGAGTCATTATTCACTGCACCACAATGCATATCCATTAGACAGACAATTCAGAAGATAAAATATTCCACAGGATTGAAATAAATGTGTTAACCTTAGATCTTGTAAAGTTTCAAATACCTTACAGGATCTGATATTAAGAAATATTGTTTGGAGAATAACAGAAACAAATGGAGTATTAAATTTGGAAGTGTGGTAGCCTGGATATTCCTGTGATGTAGAAAAAGATGTACAAAAATGACCAAAATGAAAGGAAATAAAAAAAAAAAAAAACTTCACCAAACCCAGATACATTTATGGCCTCAGTTAGGTTCCTTTCTTATCTTCGTTTTCTTGCTTTTTTTCTTATCTTCATTGTCTTGCCTTTCTCTTCTGGCTTCTTGTCTTGCCTTTCTCTTCTGGCTTCTTGTCTTGCCTTTCTCTTTTCGCTTCTTGTCTTGCCTTTCTCTTCTGGCTTCTTGTCTCTCCTTTCCCTTCTGGCTTCTTGTCTCTCCTTTCCCTTCTGGCTTCTTGTCTTGCCTTTCTCTTCTGGCTTCTTGTCTTGCCTTTCTCTTTTCGCTTCTTGCCTTGCCTTTCTCTTTCGCTTCTTGCCTTGCCTTTCTCTTTTCGCTTCTTCCGCCTTTGCTCCTTTCTCTTCTTCCGCTTCTTCGCCTTCGCCTTCTTCTTTTCGCTTCTTGCCTTGCCTTACTCTTTTCGCTTCTTGCCTTGCCTTACTCTTTTCGCTTCTTGCCTTGCCTTACTCTTTTCGCTTCTTGCCTTGCCTTCTCTTTTCGCTTCTTGCCTTGCCTTACTCTTTTCGCTTCTTGCCTTGCCTTACTCTTTTCGCTTCTTGCCTTGCCTTACTCTTTTCGCTTCTTGCCTTGCCTTACTCTTTTCGCTTCTTGCCTTGCCTTACTCTTTTCGCTTCTTGCCTTGCCTTACTCTTTTCGCTTCTTGCCTTGCCTTACTCTTTTCGCTTCTTGCCTTGCCTTACTCTTTTCGCTTCTTGCCTTGCCTTACTCTTTTCGCTTCTTGCCTTGCCTTACTCTTTTCGCTTGCCTTCCTTCTTTTGCTGTGTCTTCTCTTACTCTTGCTGCTTTTTGTCTTGCCTTACTCTTGCTGCATTTTGTCTTGCCTTACTCTTGCTGCATTTTGTCTTGCCTTACTTTTTGCTGCTCTTTGTCTTGCCTTACTTTTTGCTGCTCTTTGTCTTGCCTTACTTTTTGCTTTTGTCTTTGTCTTCCTTACGTTTGCTGCTCTTTGTCTTGCCTTACGTTTTCTGCTCTTTGTCTTGCCTTACGTTTTGCTGCTCTTTGTCTTGCCTTACTTTTTGCTGCTCTTTGTCTTGCCTTACTTTTTGCTGCTCTTTGTCTTGCCTTACTCTTCTTGTTTCTTTTCATCTCGCCTTACTCTTCTTGTTTCTTTTCATCTCGCCTTACTCTTCTTGTTTCTTTTCATCTCGCCTTACTCTTCTTGTTTCTTTTCATCTCGCCTTACTCTTCTTGTTTCTTTTCATCTCGCCTTACTCTTCTTGTTTCTTTTCATCTCGCCTTACTCTTCTTGTTTCTTTTCATCTCGCCTTACTCTTCTTGTTTCTTTTCATCTCGCCTTACTCTTCTTACTTCTTTTCATCTCGCCTTACTCTTCTTACTTCTTTTCTTGCCTTTTTCTTCTTACTTCTTTTCTTGCCTTTTTCTTTTGCTTTTCTTTTTTCTTTTCTTGATTCTTTTCTTGCTTTTTTTCTTCCTTCTTTTCTTGCCCTTTTCTTGTTGCTTCTTTTTTTGCATTTCTCTTCTTGCTTCTTGTTTTTCTTTTCTTGCTTCTTGCCTTTCTCTTTTCATCTTGCTGTTTCTTTTCTTACTCTTCTTTTCTTGCCTTTCTAATTTTTTTCTTTCTTTTCTTGCTTTTCTCTTATTGCTGAACCTAGATAAAACTGATTTTCTCTGTTATTTTATTGTTTTTTTTCTTTTGTAATTTTTCCAATTAAATATCTTTTCCTTTCTTTTCAGGTAGTCAATTTCAGTGTGATCTTTGTAAGTGCCCTTATATCTGTAATCCTCTTTTGAAAAAAGTCTCCAAATTGAAGAAATCTAAACAGGTGGCAGCAAGTCCTCGTCACAAGATAGATCCAGTCACAGAAAATAAGCTTACATTGTGCAATGCCTGTGGTAAGTTGACTTTACCCCTCCCTTCCAAGATGACTTTTTCCAAATTTTTAACAGCAGGAAAATTCTTCAGAAAATGACAAAATATATTTTCTTGTAATTTTTTTCCTATGAAAGCATAAAAAATTCTATTTATAATTCCTCCATTATCACATTTGCTCTGTCATGGACCATTTTGGTTTGATTGGGAGAAAAGATGGAAAAAGGTATATCAAATGTTGTGTGTAAGAGAAGCAAGAAAGGGAAACTTGGGAAAGCGATAACATTATCATGCACTTAATGTCTGCTTCAGTGAAATGGAAACAAGGAAGAAAAAAAGGAAAGGATTAAAAGGGTTGGAAGTAAAAGAAAGAAATTGAAATGCTAAAGTAGACATGTTATTTTCATCTTTTATAATTCTTGCTATAGAGAAAAAGAATGTATCTTCTTCAATATTATACAAATTTCCTTGATAATTATTTTTAATTAATAAAATATATTTTATGAGGTAATCAGGATTCAAATATGACACATAGAAGAAGAACTTTTACAAAGGTGATATTAGTAGATAGACTAAACTATCGCCCGGTTCACACTCCACCCATGTCTATTGAACAGGTGTAGAGGCTTATCACTTGTTCCCTGTTTAGGATGTGGTTCCCAGGCTTTCTTATTTTTTCCAATCTTTTCACTGTTTTCTTTTCCTTTTTTATTTTTTTCAGTTGGAGTAGATAGACTAAACTATCATCCAGCTCACACTCCACCCATGTCTTATGTAGCCCCCTGCACATCAGTGGCATTACCGCCTTGCTCGGGGTGATATGATTAAAAAAAAAAATTAATCTTTAGGCTTTGGTGTTCTACTCATAATATATGCAGCAATGTTCATAGTCATCATCCACAAAAAAAGAATAAAATATTAATTACAGAAATTTAAAGAGAAGAATGATCACGATGAAATAAAGACATTGTAACACTACCCGTGTTTTGAATACTGTTGCCACATCTGGTCCGGTGCCCCTGCTATTCTCCTCGGGCTTCTTGACAAAATACAGCAAAGAATCTGTAATGTGATTGATACTGACTTAGCTGACCGCCTGCAGTCACTCTCTCACTGGTGTGACGTGGCCTCCCTGTGCCTCTTCTATAAATACTTTCATGGCTTCTGCTCTGATGAACTTAAATCACTGGTGACCCCTAGGTGTGAGTTCGCACGAGATACTAGATTGGCAACTAGGTTCCACCCTTTTACAGTGAAACCGATGAAATGTAACCGCAATTTCTACTCCAATAGCTTCTTTTCTCGCACTTCCCGCCTGTGGAATTCCCTTCCGCAGGCTTGCTTCCCTGACGGCTATAACCTCCAGGAGTTTAAATGTAGGGTCAATAGACATCTCCTAACACACTAACTCATACCCATTCTCTCCAACTTTCTCCCTATGTACATCCTAACTCGTCTATCACCCTCCTTCTGACATTTCCTATACCCAATCGCCCTATGTAAACACCTGTGCTATAGTGGCAGTGGAATGCCTTGCTTGGGGTAACATGATTAAAAAAATAAAAAATACGTTTTTCTTTTCATAATTCCATTTATCTAATGTCTCTTCAACATTATTTAAGTTTCATGAAAATTTATTTTTCATCAAGGAAATATATTTTGGTTAACAGTTAGGATACAAAGAGAGAATTGAGAATAGGATTTAAAATAATAAAATATGCCCCCCTCCCTTTTTATTGTTTTTCATCCAGTATAAAGCTCAAGAGTCATTCAAGTTTGTGTCAGTCAGTTAAGTGTCATATGTGATACACGCTTCAGGCGATCATGTCTTGAAAGAGACATGACTGACTGAGCAGAAGATTATCCTACAGTAAGTTGCCATTGCTTTCTGCGGTAGACTGGTTGCCAGCCAAGGCTATAGAATTCAATCTGTCCTATTAATTAACTCATAACTGGAGGGAAGTGATGGATTAATACCCTTCCGAAGAATATTTGTGTGTAAGTGAATGCAAGGAATTTAACTGAAATTCGAACTCAGCTCCCCGATTTGTCATTCCAAGTCTATATCCACTGCATCGCAATGCACAAACTATGATGTTTTTAAATGTTTAATAATTTCTGTTAATCTTATGAATAATTTATGAGCATTTTTTTTTTCTTGTAACCAACAATTTTTTGCTTATATATCAGTCAGTTAAGTGCCATACGTGATATACGCTTGGGCGATCATATCTCGAAAGAGACATGACTGACTGGGCAGAAGGTTATCCTGCAGTAGTTTGCTATTGCTTTCTGTGGTAGACTGGTTGCCGACCAAGGCTATAGAACCCAATCTGTCCTGTTATTTAACCCATAACTGGAAGGAATAGACGGATTAATATAGTTTATGTAGTTTATGGGAAAGAGTTTGTAGGATGGAAAGTAATTAATCACCCTAAAGGCCATGTATTATTATTAAGAATACACCTATAAGTGCTGAATCTAGGTGCGTCATCAATGTTGTTGCTCCTATGTCACTAGAAGTTTCGGGTCTAAATAAACAACAGATTTCTTTGATAGTCGACCAGACCGAATATGATCAGTATTCGGTCCACATTCAGACTAAAAATTTGCTACTAGCTTTAGGATGTGCATGGTATAAATTCCCCTTGAAAACAGCAACCAATCAAGACTTCACTAGGGCTATTCAATGTTATAGCTCGGGTATGCTTGGTTGTACTGAACTTCCTACATTCAAGACAGGGTATTTTTGGAGGAAGTGAAGAAAACAAACCAATATATATATATATATATATATATATATACATTAATAAAACGTTTTATCATATTGGCTTGTCTTACGACTTTTCTTTCTCTTCTTCTCCTTTTAACTTCTTTCTCATATCCTATTTATTTGGTCTTTTCTCTTTTATATATTACTAGCATCATAGCCCAGCATTGCCCGTGCAACTTAGAACATTTTAGTAGTAGTAGGAGAAGATGCCAATGAGAGGAGTAGATGGAAATCATTTATTGAAAGTTGGAGAGCTGAAGCTGTTAGTAACCATTTTCAGCATTAAGAAGAAGGCACTGAATGCATTTTGTTGTAGTATTCAAACGGAATATAAAGTGTAGTTTTAGTGCCAGTCATACTTTTGTCTCCTTCTAGGGAGGCTGGGGGTTCTTTGATCTGGAAATGAATAGAAACACTTGCAGGAAGTGGATATAGTAATAAATAAGATAGAAGTTTGCCCTGACTGCCGCAGTTTTAGCAGTCATACGCCCTAACCGAGCTCATTTTTTAGGAGGCATGTGAAAAAATCTACAAAAACTGAGCACACCTAGTGTGAGTGCCTGTTACTTTTATCAAAGATGGCTGCTAAATTACTTGGAACACAATGTTTACAATACTCATACAAACATCACATCTCGTGATGCAATAATGTTTATAATATTAATTGGATAAATTCCTTTAAAACTTGGTTATATAAAAAAATAATAATATAAAAAATTGTTGTTTCAAAATTGTTAAAAAATTCCATTAAAAAATCTATTTTCTTTTGTTTTGCGTAAACATAATTTCATGATTTGTGTGACGTTGTAAACAATGTTGCGTTGGTTTTTGTTTCAAAATTACGGGGGGAAAATATATTCACATTTTTTGTTGACTAAATACATTTAACATAAAAATAAAAATAATTTATTTTGTTTTACTGAAATTAAATATTTTAGTCGCGTTTGACACATGTGATTTGATTTCTGTGACGTAATTTAGCAACCATCTTAGATCTTAGATGTTTTACGAAGCAAATGTAAACAATCGGCTCCATTGGCCAAAAAGTGTGAAAGGGAAAATTGCTGAACTTAAACTCAAAAAGTATGTGTTGACCTGGCTTCCCTGTAGATATGTGGCCCTAGAAAGTTTGAATGGTGTAGCTTAAAAAATGTAGGCATGCATAGGGAACAATCATACACAAACTCACAGATTGCCTTTTATATATATAGATGTAGAGGCTTTTGAACTTGAGAAACTGGATGAAAGATGGGAAGTGAGAATTGAGCAGTTTCAGTTTGGCTATAGCAGCAATACAGCAGCTATTTTGTTAAATTTTCTATATTAAATTATTTAATGCAGCAATAGTGGAATTTCCATGGGTATTTTATAGTCAAGGAAATAGCAAGGAACTTATTCAGTCATTGAATTAATAATTATGACTACAGAAAATTAAAAATAGAAAAATTAAAAAAATAAGAAAAAACAAAAACTAAAACAGAAAAGGAGAAAAAAGAAAAACATAAAAATTAAAAACAAAATCTAAAGAAGAAACAAATAGCAAGGAAAATATTCAATCAATAAATTAATTATAACTCCTCAGAAAATTAAGAAAATAAAAATTTGATTCAAGAGGGAATCAAATAGAGCATTTATCATATCCTCACATGAGGAAGATCTATGCTCAGAGAAAGCCCCGGATCCACATACTTTCACACTGATATTAATTGAAGTTCAGTTGTGAATAAGCAGTAATTTTTATGACAGTTGTTCTAATTAACTGTCCTCTTTCCCACATGATGAATTAAGCATGCTACTAGATTGGAAACTAAGTCTTGGTGTGAACAAAACAAAATCTACATTTAAAATTCAAATCTGACTCATTGTTAGAAATAAATGAATTTTCTCGAATTTACAAACTTTACTTAACACACACAAACTTGCAAATGTCAATGCAAAATTTTTGTCGTCCAATGGAAAGACCAGAATCATACCCGGGAGTGAATTCCCAAACAAAATAAAAGACAAGCAAATGCCATCATTGTCAGAGAGAGAAAAATACGAGCACAGTTAACACGTACCCTTGACAAACGTCACGTGATTGTATTATTATTGCCTCTCTCTTTCTCTCTCATTGCCTTCTTTTTCATCATTCACCTCTCACCTCCTGCCTTCCACCATTCACACTGAGTGATAACTTTAAAGACCTTCCTACCAAACATATGCTCATACATACACACATACGTTCCTGTCTACATATACATAAACTCTTTCCAACAGGTTACTACTACAAACTCTTGATATTTTTAACTCATTACTTGTTTCTCCTTGAACATTAACTTCTATTAATTCATATTTTCTTTTCCATTAATAAATTTCTATTTTAACATGCAAAATGTATACTTGTATTTTTCCACACTAGTCCACACATTCCAATCTCTAACAAACCTTCTGCTGATAATCATCTGATGATAGCAAATAATCTGTAAGTTGTAGGGAGTTTGGTTATGTCTGACACAAGGTCGATTCAACATACATTAGCCATCATCCTACTTCTTCAGTCTCATCATTTTACTGTTGAAATAACTAGATGTAATTATAAGTTCTGTTCTAGTAGTTTCTTTTCCTGCACTTCTCACTTACAAAACTCTCTTTTGGCTTCTTGTTTTCCTATCAGTTATGACACCTTGTAGGCAGGGCTTCAGAATATGCCAATTGTACCTTTGCAGGGGGTAAAAGTCAAACAAAAAAAAAATATCCTCACAATTACCATATCAAATGACTTAGTAAGTGGTGGCTGTAGGGTCAATCTGACAGAACAAAGGAATCTGACATAGTTGATTTAACCACTGAAGAAAGCCCATACTTAAATGGACAATCTTGGAAATAACAGGTGCTTTGAACCCTCCCCACATTTAAGTATGCAGGTCATGTAGCCCTAGAGGAATGAGGTGAATGGGATTCCCCTCCCTCATCATCACACCCTATGGAGCTCTGAGATGGATGAGGTAGCTGATGAATCATAAAATTAGTAAAGTATGAGCACAAAAAATCCAAGAGACTACATATTGATATAGATACAGAAAGTGACACAGAAAATCAAAGAAAAAGTTTTTGAAATTCATAGAATTAGGACCAAAAAGAAGACAAACTAGTAATGGTGTTGGCACCTTTTGTAATAGAAAAGAACTTTAGCATATCGGATAATTCTAAAAACAATTAAAAAAAAAAAAAAAGAAATAATACATTACTAGTCAATCAAATATAAGCACTTAACAGAGTCTTGAAGTATTGCAATAATGCTACTATGACAGTTACTTGACTTAGTCCCTTGCCAAGTACTGTCTCCTGACCTAAATAGAATCAGGATGAGTTCACTCTGATATGTGGGTAATGCTCCCACAACAATTACTAATAAAAGTCAAAAGAAAACATAAAACTGAAACTCTACTAAGAATGATCAAATTTCATGATATACAGGGGTGTGCACTTTACAATTCAGAAAAACATATTCCGAAAGAAAAATTGTGTTTATTCAGAATGACAAGTATTTACATGACAAACTGCTTTATAATTGTTGTCTGATCTCTCCTCTACCATATTATTCAATCCAGCTTCAATCACAGCCTTCACATGAAGCAGAAACTTCTTACAGGTGTTGGTCACCTGCTCCTTGAACAAGTTGACCATGGCCTCGATGATGGCAGTCCTCAGGGAGTTGACAGTATTATGTGCATGTTTGTTGGACTATCTCTCAAGTACGCCTCATAGGTAATAGTCACAAGGATTTACGTCTGGGCTACTAGGGGGCCAGAACTTCTTTGACCAGACCATGTCCAGATTCTCGCCACCCCCAAGCCTGGACCAAATTGGACGCATGAGCAGGAGCTCCATCCTGTTGAAAGAGCCATGGCTTCTCTGCAGCTAGCTGAACAATCCATGGCTTCACAACATTCTTCATGACATCCAGGTAGACCTCCTTCATCGATAAGGACCTGAAGCTACTCCAGGAAGTCCTTGTTCCTTTTGCGAACCTCGGATCAGTCCTGTGTTTCTCTCTGAGGAGTCAGGAACTCCAGCTCAGCCTCACCAGATTCTTTGAAGATCTTGGCAATGTCATACACAGTCGATTTTGGGAAATGAAAAACTCAACAATCTCTTTGGGTGTACGGCCACAATGTAGGGCCACAATAACTGCAGTATGGCGCACCAGTTTACAGGACATTTTGCTTAATTTGTTCTTAATTCAACAGATTATTGTCACACAAATCTGAAACAAGAAAAAAAATGATATATTTAATATAGTTGTCATTTTATACCAAGTTAAAGTTAGTCCAGATTGTAGCGCATACCCTTGTAATGGTAAGGGTCTGCTTACACCAATTTTTAAGTTCCTCCAGAGGTGTAGTGAAAAGCACTGAACTCTCACTGTGTACAATGGAGGAAATTAAATTAAAAACAATAATTCTATCAAAAAGAAAACATTATAGATATAAAAAGAATATCTATGAAGAAAAACTGATAGAATTATAGATACCAACACTTATATTATTACTTTTGATGCACCAGAACCACCACAGGAAATAAAAATTGGATATACAGTTTCCAAAGTAGAAACATATATTTCAAACTCATTAAGATCCTTTAGTTACCAAAGATATGAACATGCTAAGAATAAATGCACAAGAAGGCTGGTATGTGAAAAATGTAGGGAGAATTATCCGAATCACACGGAAATCACATGTCTAAATATAATCATGAAAATCTAATATTAAACAAATTATAAGGAAAAACAAGAACTAGCATTCTTGATTCAAAAAATTAAAAAAAAACATTGAAAACTTGGAAACGGGCCCCTACCACTGAACCAAAACTATCCACAATGTAAATCCAATACAAAATTCTCTGATAACAACCTCTCAATGAAAAAGAAAAAATCAAAACTTCTCAAATGAAAAATTTCACAAAAAGGAAACTGACAGAACAAAAACCAATGAAACTTCAATGAAAAAAAAAAAAAATCCGAAAAACAGAAGAAACGAAATTAAAAGTAAATAAACAGAACAACAACAGATGATAAAAACAAAATGAAAAGAACTCAAATAATCAAGAACATATAAATACTCGACAAAGAACGAGTTCACAAAGAAGGAAAACAAACAGAAAGTATGCAATATATGGAAATAGATAACCAAATGCCAAAACTATAATCATCCTGAAGATCCACTCACTAAAATAAAATAATCACCACTCAAATGGACAAATGGAACAGAAGAATCACATAATGGAACTGTAAATGTGTTAAGCTATGAGGAAATTAAACAACTCCTCACAGATTACAATCTAAATATAATATACTTGCAGGAGACCTTTCTCAAAAAAAAAAGAAACTGACAACATCTTCTTTAAAGGATATGAAACTTATTACAAAATAAATGTATCAACAATAGGCCAAGCAAGGGTACTTAAATATTCATTAGAAAATCAATACCCCATCAAAACTATTATTAAATACAAATCTCCAGACCATGGCAGTAACAGCTTCTAATTCATCAAACAATTACTACATGTTCAATTTATATTCCTCCAAAAAACACAGCTTGAATAAGACTGAAATAGAAAGGCTGATTGGCCAACTTCCTACTACCTTTTTACTAATGGGAGATTTTAATACACTCAGCAAAATGTGGGATTGTAGGAACCCCAATCAAACTGGTAAAATTATAGAATCTCTGCTAGAATCATCTGAGCTATGTATCCTTAATAACCAAATATACACATACATACACCAGATCAACACCAACTGTAGATCTAACCATATGGTTCCCATCAATTTTATAGACTTTCAGTGGAAAGTTCTTGATCAGTTATGCGGTAGTGACCATTCATCTATTTTCCTAAATATAAGCAAGCCTATGCCAGAAGAAAGAAATTCAAAATGGCAACTATACAAAGCTAACTGGCTAAAATTGAATTAATTGTGCTCATCTCAAATCAACATGAAAATTCTCAATTCACCAGAACCAATAGTCTCCTTTACAAACATATTAACACAAATAACAAGACAAACAATGCCCAAATCTTCCTTTAAGCCACATACCAAATGAAAACCCTGGTTTACAGCAGAATGTAGAGAAGCAGTTAAGAGCAGGAAAAAAATGCTAAAGATATTCTTACACAATCCAATGACAATCAACTTACAAAACTACAAGTAAGATTGCAGAAAGGCATGTTATATAACAAAAAAATCCAAAAGAGAAACTTGGCAAAACATCTTCAGACTAAACAACAAAACTCCAATAAATAAATCAATGGAAATAAGGAAAATTAATGGTAAAAACATCACCAACTGCAACAGTCCACTTAACCAAAACAAATGGAGTTAAATGCACTGGAAAAAAAAGGAATAGCTAACCTAATAGCAACAGAATTTCAAAGAAACTCCTTAACTACATTATGCACTGCATGCCAGGAACCCTTCACAATGACCCTTTGGAGGTTGATAGGCCGTTAAACACAATCAACCAATCAATCAATCTTAAGTACATTCTCAAATATCAAAGATATAAAAACCTTATGGAACAAGAAAAACTTACATTCACTTCAAACAATAAAGAAGAATACAATATTCTCTTTACTATGACAAAACTAGAAGACTCCATAAAGAAAAGTAGAATCTCTGCAACCAGTCCAGATTGAATTCATTACCAATTCTTAAAACACCTGCCAGAAAAGTCTCTTTTAATACTTCTCCAGACTTTCAATGATATATGGTGTACAAACAAATTTCGCTTAAGTTGGTCATCATTCCAATTTCTAAACCTGGCAAAGAACATTCCAACACAACAAACTACTAACCTATTGCACTAACAAGTTGCATTTGCAAAATAATGAAGAGAATGGTAAATGATTGACTAATGTAGTTCCTGGAGAGAAACAATCTCTTATCTAGTTATCAAAGTGGATTCAGGAAAAACTGAGGAATCATGATCAACTTGTACAGCTAGAATTTTTTGTTCATAATAGCTTTGTTTGAGGTCATTATGTGTTATTAATATTTGTTTATCTTGAAAAAGCCAATGACACCACATGGAAGTATGGTATCCTAAAAGACATGCACAAGATGAGAATAAAAGGAAGAATAGCTATATTCATCCAAAACTTCCTATCGTGCCAAACATTCAAAGTATGAAATGGAAAACATCAGAAACACACAAGCAGGATATAGGAGTACCTCAAGATAGCACCATTAATACAATTGAAAAATCCCTATCTGTAAACAATCTCTTGATATCATACTCATCACCCAACCTGTCTTCCTTTGAAATATGTTTAAACAAGATAGAAGAATGGACAAATAAAAATGGATTCTGTTTCTCCCAAACAAAAACTTTTCATATGCATTTCTGTAAAAATGATCTTACCACCTTGATGTAGAATTTAAATTAAATGGACACTTAATTCTCATAGTATAACTAATAAAATATCTCCGAATCATACTAGATAGCAAAGTTAACTTCATCATACACATTGATTACCTTAAACAAAAATACCAAAAGGCTTTGAAGCTTCTAAAAGTAATATCAAAACTGAATTGGGTTGCCAACTAAAAAATAATACTCAGAATATATCATGTCAATCCTATCTTAAAAAACAACAAACCATACAAAATCAAGGACTGATGCAAAATCTCCATATAGAAGCCAATGAGCCATCTATATCTCTGAGATGGGAAAAATTATCCCTCCACCATGCACTAAAACTACAATCCAACCCAAATAACTTTGGATACCAAAAAACATTTGAACTGCAATATATCCAGTTCTATAGAAATAAATCAATGGACATTCCTTCACTTGAACTTCAGATCAATGAAGCAATAGAACAAATGAATAAAGATCTTGATAATGTGACACCAGTCACAACAAATAAGGTAGGTCTATGGACAACCTTCAAATGTCTCCTAGAAGTCAAATCACACACACACACACACACACACACACACACACCCCGAAAGAAAAATTCAACAAAAGTATGTATGGAGAATTAAACGACAAATATCATGACTACACAGATGGATCAAAATCCTAGACAGAATAGGCACATCATCCACCAACAGACAAATTCATAAACAAATTAGGCTACCAATTTAAATGTAAGGTCAATAGACACCGCTTATCACACTAACACACATTCTCTCAAACTCTCTTCCCATCTACCCCACCCCCATCCTCGGTATCTTTATCCGTCTATCACCCTCCTTCCGACATTTTCTATAAATAACCACTCTTTCTCATCACTTTCCTCTATGTAACCCCCTGTTGCAACAGTGGCAGGTTAATGCCTTGTTTGGGGTGAAATGATTAAAAAAAATAAAAATAAATAATGCATCTATTTATACAACTGAACTCATCATTTATTCATCACACCCAGATAGTGCATAGGGCAGCAACATTTTGTTGCTGTTTCTGTAACAAACTGTTTTTTTTATGGGGCTGGATTGTTAGACTTGCACCCAACCCCCAAACCTGGAGGACCGGTGGACCATTCTTGGTCCTTACGTTTACAGCACTGGGTATTCCCAAATGGACACCCATTAAGTACTGACCAGGCTCAATGTTGCTTAACTTCGGTGATCAGATGGGAACTGGTGTATTCAACACGATATAGCCATAGACATACAACTGAACTACAAGCCATTAAAATGGCACTTAAAATGATTGAAAATTCAAAAGATAGGAAATTTATGATGTTCTCACACTTCCTATCTAATTTAACAGCAATTAAAGAAAAGAACACAAATCATCCCTATATTCAAGAAATCCTAGAAACTTGTCATCAGTTAATAAAGCACAAAACAATAATATTGGCTTGGATTCCTAGCTAGATAAGATATAAGGGGAAATCATGAAGCTGACACGCTGACAAAAAAAGTCAATGAAAATGAAAATAACCAACATCAAACTACACAAATTACAAAAACAAAATTACACAATATGTCAGAAGAACATGGCAAACAATTTGGGACATCAGCTGACAATAAAAAAAGAGAATATAGGCTGACTATAGACAAGACATAGTTCTCAATAGAATAAGAATTAGATACACTCACATGACATATGCACACACACACACACACACACATACACACAAGGCAGGAACTACACCTTAATGTACCCACTGTAATTAGTTTCTCACCATCAAACATATCTTGATGGAATGTATGAAGCATAAAAAAATACATAGTAACTATTCAGTCAGTTACATGATACATGCTTTAGGCAATCATGTCTCAAAAGAGACATGACTGATTTGGCAGAAGACTATCCTGCAGTAGGTTGCCGTTACTTTCTGCAGTAGACTCATTGCCAGGCAAGGCTATAGAACCCAATCTGTCCTGTTATTTAACCCATAACTGATGGGAAGAGATGGATTAATACCTTTCCCAAGGGTATATTAGTCAAGCACAAAATCTTAACATGCTATTTTATCTGTTGCCCAAATAAGAGGATATCTTAAAAAAATAAAATACTTCCAACTTCTACAGAAAATAGAGATTGGACTTTGAAGTATACAACTTAAATTTTGGAATACTCCTGAACTATACAGTTTGTGATATTTTGTAAACAATTTTTAAAACCTCACAACCACTTGAAACATTTTGAAAAATTCCTGAATAAAAGATCCACTTTCAGAATTGAGCTGCAATATACACAAAGGTTGATGTATTGGTAAAACAAATAAACAATCAACCAATCAATCAATCAATCAATCTATCAATTATAATCTTAAAAAATTGAAATGCAACATCAATCTCCATCTTCTATCATTTTGGAATCTATTCTTTTATTGTCCTTTCTCTTTACTAACTGTCATGGTGGCATCACCCATTACAATGGATTGAACTCTTCCTACAACTACATATACTTCCCCTCACAAGAGGAAAGCAGATCAAGAGCTCAGAGAGTGAGAGATTGGCATAAGCAGATCAGCGAAGAGCAATAGGCAGAGATAGCCAAGACTGCTACCGTACGACTATTTTCAAGTCCCAGTTATAGTATTACTTCCTAACCAGTATTTATTTGTTCTACTAACAGTTCCACATATTGTATTTTGCTGTGTTACTATATATATATCTTTATTTCCTATTTTGGTTGTTGTATTATTTCTTGCTGGACTTCTTAACCGGGTCTACAACACTGTTTTTTTTTCATTTTCTTTCAGTCTCAATAGCACCTTGTGTTTTGGTGACATTGTTGCCTTGCTTGGGGTGAAATGATTAAAAAAATGTGAGATGTAATTTAATGTTTTTATTAATTTTTGCAATTTGGCATGTTACTTTTTGATCACAGCTCATACTGTATTGGGACTGGACCTATAAAAAGAAACCTACAACACCTATCAAATCGACATTTAATCTCCTTGAAAGTAGTTTACTTTTGAAGGGAAACAATTTATCCAGCATCATTTCCATTGATGGAAGCATTCTTGGAACTCTTTTTTTGGGATAGCGAGCAGCTGCCTCATCACATTTCTTAAGTTTCCTCAAAAGGAACAAATTTCAAGATGTCAAGTGAGATTTGATTTTCGGAAAGAGGAAACATTCACAAGGGATGAGAAACTGGAAAATTTGGTGGTTGTCACACCTGGAGAATACTCTTCTTGGCCCAAAACTGCTGCACTAGCCATGGTCACTGGTGGAACTTCCATGGTGTTGTGAGACAAGCACATTCTACACACTTTCCTTCCAAGCACTGCTATAAGCATTGGCATTATCAACAATGTTATAATTTAGTGTTCATGTGTGACAAGTTTAAGCTCAATCTGTACCAAGTGACTTCACTGGTACTTTAGCTCTGTTACCATAGCAACAGTCCTGATACTTCTTGATCTGATATTGTATGCCTCAAGGAAAATTCTCTTTTGATAGACTGACTCATTTATAAGATTTATAAGACATTTTCCTCATATTATCAAGATTATTTCATAGAAGGTAAAGGAATCATTCTTGTACTGTGGTTCTTAATTTCCAATGTATGCAACTGTGGGACATTCATTCTGCTTGTAAGAAGATCCCAAAGAAACTTTAATTTTTATTGTTGATGTATGAAGATTATCTTGAAATTAATGCCTGTCAGGTCAGGACTCATTTAGTAAAAGCACAAGACAAATTTAAGTAAATACATGTATAAACCTACACTTATGACTGTCAGTTTTTATCTGACTAGTCAGCATCACCCAGTGCCAGATTTACATAGGGGCCAGTATGGGCTGCTGCCCATAGGCAAAAACCCTCTAGATCAGCAGTTGGCAACCCCCCCGGCCTATGGGTCACATCCAACTCTCGAGGGAATCTTGTTCAGCCCACTATCTTACTCTGAACCTAAATATAGGTAAACCAAACCAAAGTGACACTTGATAGTCTAAATATATATCGTTGAAATTAAAACAAATTATTTCTTTTTAGCTGGAGAATGTGTTTTACTTTCATTTTTTATTTGTAGGGATCACCAAAATTAGTGTATGACCTCATTTTCACTTTTTCTGTGAAATTGCTTTTGTGAGTGGGCACTTTTAAATGAATATAAATTAGGATTTTTAACTGATTTTAATGGAATTTTTTTTTTCAGTACTAATTTATGAAACATTTATTTTTAAGATGTAATATTTTTTAACAAAATTCTCGTCAGATATTTTCTCTTTTTCATGCTTTAGAAACCTGTTTTGTATCGGATTGAGAAAGAGGTAAAATAGTTGCTGCAACTCTGAAATGTTTCGTTTCCTGATAGAATTCCTTTTTTATGTAACTAAAAAGAAGAAAAAAATTAAAATACATTTTCCAAGGCAAAAGTTATCAAAAATAATTTCCAAATCCTTTCAAAATTATATATAAAATCAATTTTAATGCATTTTATATTTTTCTCCTCCATAACACTAAAGCCATAGCTGTTTGGTCCTCCTCCATGACTCGACATAGCTTTTTGGCCCTCACTCTCCAAAAGGTTACTGATCCCTGCTCTAGACTTGAGCTCCTAATAAAGTTAAAAGAAAACAAAGACATAAGAACAGAGTAGATTTATTTATTTTCAGATTTAATGAGGCTTTGAACTAATTTTAAACAATTTGGAGTATTTGGGACCCTCTAGTTGGAGTGGATCTTTAAAATTCGATGCATCTAAAAAATATATATTTTGATGTATCTTACACTTAACACTTTCCTCCACACTTTCCTCCTCACCTGTTCTTTCTCACACATACTCACAAAGAAATTATATTTCTTTTCATCTTTTTTATCTTTTTCTTTATTGTGGGTTGATTCAAATTTGCAACACCTTCATACAACCAGTCTTTGGGGAATATTGGTCTCATTTTCCTTGGTACACAGAATCCCTCTACAAAACTGATATTTCTTATTCCTCTTGAAATGATAGTTTCAGATTAAACTTTGTTTTCTCAAACTGTGAAGGCCAAAAGTTGCATTATTTCTCAGCAAGGTGTATGTATCAATACTTTATAGTTGTTTTTGAAGAAAATTGTTTTAGCACATAGACTGAGAGTAAATATGTCCTGACATTTTTGTATTTTTTAAAATGATTAATAACATTTAATAAAAAGCAACACAGAATGTCTTCTTTAAAATGTATTGAATTATTCTATCTTTAATGCTAGGCTTGTCCTTTGACCGTCCTCGTAAAATTAAAAAGACACCTGTGATACCAAGTGCAGAAGAAAAGAATAAATACTTTCAGGAATCGCAAGCATTTGCTTCTTCTTTGGCTGTCAAAATGGAAGATTCAAACGGTAAGTGTTTGGCATTGGTTCTCTCAGTTTTTAATCCCAGCAAAAAAGAAGTAATTCTGTTTCCATTTTTTTCTTTTTTTTATGATGATACTAGCAGTATAGCCCGGTGTTACTCGGGTGTAATGAAAGCTTTAAAACTAATCCATGGTCCTGGAGCTCAGACTCAGCCTAAAGAATATTTGTGTGAAGTTTGGTGAAAATCAGATAAAAATTGTGGGTTTGTATAAAGGACATATAGACAGATAAACAGACACACATACAAACATCTTGCATTTTTATATATATATATATATATATATATATATATATTATCAATTTTCTGCACTATTGTAAGAACTGCAACCTTGAAACTTCTGAATATCATTTCTTATGTCTTTGTCTATGAGTGTATCAAATTTGATTAAAATCGGACCACTCCTTCTATAACCCGATTTTTTTCAATTATTGACTTTCGATATTTATTGGGGGTACCTTGACACAAAACCTAGCTAAGAACACTCGCAGATGCTTATAGTACAACTGTAAATTTTCAAGAAAATTGGTTCAGCCATTTTGGAGTCTATAGGTAATGGCTACACACACACAGACAAAGTTCCATTTATAAATAAGTTTAGATTCTGAAATAAAATTTTAAAGGAAATCTTGTTTTCAGAATGAGAGGTGATAAGAAAATAATTTTCTTTTCAAATAAATTTATGGCATGATGAAAATACTAAATTAGCGGAAACTAATTTACTTGCTGTCAACAAAAGTCCAGTGTTTTTTTTTAACTAGAGAATTCATATTTAGTAGAAACATTATTTACATTGTCTGGACTGTTGTCCTCATCTTTATTGTCATATTCATGATGCTTTGACCACTCCTAACCAGATTTTTTCGATTATCGATTTTCAATATTTATCGGGGCTACCTTGACACAAAACCTAGCTAAGAACACTCACAGATGCTTATAGTACAACTGTGTAAATTTTCAAGAAAATCGGTTCAGCCATTTCAGAGTCTATAGGTAACAGATACACACACACACACACACACACAGACAAAGTTCCATTTATAAATAAGTTTAGATTAGATACAGATTATTGAAATTTGATATATGTCTATAGTGTAATCTTGGAATTATTTCGAACTTTTGTTCTCATCTTGGTTGATATAGATGTTATAATAGACACGACGTTTTGACCAAGTACCCTTAGGTCATCATCAGGTGTTCATTGTGTCTATAATATTTAAAGAAAAAGTTGAAACCAAATTTCGCAAGTAGGTGTTAAATTGATTTTTGACCAATGGGAGAGACTTGCAAGACTTGTGGACTTTGAGTCAGTGTGAAAAAAAAAATCCAAGCCCCCCCCCTCAATGTCAGCCAGACAGTCAGATGGAAGCAGCGAGAAAGACGACACTAAAAACACTAAAATGTAAATTCAACTTCAAATCGCACCTTGTTCTCTTTCTCCTTATTTCTCGTGTACTGATTCGTTCAACTTCTCCATCCAAAGACATTCCTACTGAATACATACATACGTACGTACGCATATACTCTTTCAACAATTACTACTACAAACATTTTCTGCAAACCTTTATACTCATAACTTTATCATTGATGACGAACTCTACCCTTAACTTCTTAATAATGTTTCTAATTGCACATTAACTTCTACAACTTGTGCTTTTCTTTCCTTTTAATAAATTTCTATTTTAACATGAAAAATGTCTATTTTATTCTTACACCATTCCACACATTCCAACTTGCCGACAACCAACCTTCTGATAATTCTGATGATAATTCTGATTAAAACTCGTAAGCTGTAGTTGAGTTTGGTTATGTATGACACAAAGCCAAATCAAAGAAAATTTGACCAACACCCCACGGCTTCAAAATTCACTTTCATATGTTATGGTTTTAATACAAGTCTAATCATCACTTTTTAAAGCAATAAACATTGCCAAGGGGGTGAAGGTTTTTAAAATAATAGAGGTATCAAGGGTAAGAACGTTATTTGATGCTCCATTTTTTTACAAGCACGAGGTTCCAAATTTGCCAATATTTGTTTCTTTTCTTGTTCCTCCTTTGTTTTAATATATTTGTGTATATATTTATTTATACTTTTAAAATGTAGTTTGTTTTTCTCCCACATTCTGTTTCTTAACAAGTCAAAGATCTAAGTAAACGAATATGTTTTGTCCTTGAGGAATCTCTAAAAAGACAGGAGTGATAACAATTTAGGGTACATTTTTGTTTTAAGTGCCGACGGCTTTTCCCCTTCAAATTTATCCAAAATAGCATTATCTCTGTGCAAATGTATATGCTGAACTCAAATCAACTGTTAGCTATTGAAGAAACTTACCTTTTTTTTATCTAAATGTCCATAAAAAAAAATGAACTATATCTTGCACTTTTAGTTAATTACATGACTTTGTGAGAGTTACAGGAGAGAAAAAGTGCGAGATATAGTTCGTTTTTTTTTATGCACTTTCAAAGCAAAAAGGTAAGTTTCTTCAATAACTAATTGTTGATTTGAGTTCAGCATATACATTTGCACAGAAATAATGTTATTTTGGATAAATTTGAAGGGGGAAAAGCCGTCGGCACCTAAAACAAAGATTTACCCAAGTTAGCTCTTTATGATATTTAGTTTTTGTTATATTTTTAAATCCGCCACTTTACGGTGAGTATTAATATTTTTTTCTTTCCTTATCTTTACTCTTCCTCTTCCCATCATTTTTTAAAATATATTTGTTAAAAAATCAAAGATCTAAGTAAACAAATATGTTATTTACTTTCTTAAAGCTGAGAAGCTTTGGTGTCCCAACTTCAAATCTCGGCCCTGTGGCTGTCTGCAAGAATATTTATCTGCAAATGGTAAGTGTTTTATTGGAACCATAGATTTCTCATATTCTTAACATTGAGGATTTTCATGTACAGCTTAAACCATTTCAGTTGTTAATTAACCTACTTAGGAAGTTATATACTCTGAGCGATAAAAGAAATCTTTATTATTTTACTCACTGTGTGGGATATTCCGCATAAACCTTTCTACCCTTTCCCGGAAGTGTAGACTCTTTGTACAAAGAGCCTTTTAGCCAATCATCACTTTGAACTTAAAAATTTACCTTTTCATTAGTTGAGACACTCTAAAACTGAAATAGATTTGTTTTTTCCCACCGACACTTCTGGAGCTGATTTTTGGGATCCCAAATATATATAAGTGACAATATAACTCAACTCAAGTTAGTCAGTTTGCGAATTCTGAGAGATGCCAATAGCCTCCACAAGTGTCTAATTGCTGACTCATCAATCAACTGCATTAAAAGTCACATTTACTCATCAATCAACCGCGTTGAAATTTATCCTGCAATTAACTTAAAAGAGTGAATATTCCTTCAAATCACGAATAAAGTTATTGTGTACACTTATCCATTGAATCTAACAAGAAAAGGTAAATAACCCTTGATAACTTATTTCTAAGTAATTAAACAATGCACACACGCACACACACACACACACACACACACACACACACACACACCCACATTTGATAATTGCAGCAACAGTCTATTGTAATTTTCTTACCAAATCACAAATATTGACTTTTGTTGAACTATACTCTGCATGAACAATTTTTCAGACATTTTTTTAACTTGTGACTAGCTACAAGAATTCATTTGACCATACATGTACGTTTTATTGTATATATATATAAAATCCTTTTACTGTTGAATTTTTAATCACTCTTCTGTGGCCACAATTTATTTTATGTTTCTTTAATTTAATTTATATTGTTGGGTGGTACACAAACGAACACACTACAGAAACCTATTATTCAAAGAATTTTCCTTTTAATATAAATTCTGTAATCGACTACCCGCAACAACTGAATGTTCAGTGGAAAGATCATATTGAATCAATTGCTAGATTGGCTACCAGGAAAGTTGGTTCGCTGTGTAGTGCTCAGTTATTTTTCTTGACTGAATCTGTCTTACATATTTATAAATTTACTATTCATCTGCATTTGATCCACATATGATCTAGTACTCCTGCTATATATTTAGAGATCCTTGACAAAATATAAAGAATCTGCAATGTTATTGATCCTGACCTTGAATCACAGCTCTTGTCGCTTTCCCACCACTATGTCCTCATGCCTTCTGTATGAATACTTCCATGGTAATTCTTCTGATGAACTTTACTCTCTGGAATCTAGACTTTATGAATTTGAGCACAGTATCTGCGTTGTGGTGCAGTGGATATCAGCTCGGAACGAGAAATTGAGGAGCCGAGTTTGAATTCCAGTTGAATTCATTGCATTCACTTGCGCACAAATACCCTTGGGAAAGGTACTAATCCATCTCTTCCCTCCAGTTATGGGTTAAATAACAGGGCAGATTGGGTTCTATAGCCTTGGCTGGCAACCAGTCTACCGCAGAAAGCAATGGCGACCTACTGCGGAATAATCTTCTGTCCAGTCAGTCATGTCTCTTTTGAGACATGATCGCCCAAGTGTGTTTCACGTATGGCACTTAACTGATCTGCTGCTCAGAATGTTGGTTCACTCTGTTGAGCTAGAAAATTTTTCTCATCTAAATCCACATATTCAAATCTGCCTGTGCATTGAATACTGCTGTCATATCTGGTTGGGTGCCCCTGCTATTCATCTCAGGGTTATCAACAAAAGTCAAAGGAGAATCTGCAATGTAATTGATCCTGACCTGGTAGCTCAACTCCAGTCACTGATATAATGTGGCTTCCCTCTGTCTCTTCTACAAATACTTTCACAGCTTCTTCTTCGATGAACTTAGCTTCTTAGTGCCCCCTCTGCATGAATTTACTCAAGCTACTAGACTGGCAACTGGCTCCCACCTTTTTATAGTGAAACCAATCAAATGTAACTTCTACTCTACCAGCTTCTTTGCTTGCACTTCCCACCTGTGGAACTCCCTTTCCTATACTTGCTTCCTTGACAGCTACAATCTCCAAGAGCTTAAATGCAATGTCAATTGCCATCTCTTATCTCCTTGACTTGCATTCTTTCCCCAACAACCCTTGTATCATGTTTTTCTCCCATTCCACTTTTACGCAGCTCTCTTTACACCAGTGTTTTCGTCCTTCTCTTACTTATTCTCTGACACCCTCTGTGGCCTGTTTCTCTTTCTCTTCACTCTCCTCTTATGTAACCCCCTGTGCACCACTGGCAATACTGTCTTGCTTGGGGTGAAATGATTATAAAGTACTAGATTGGTGACTTGGTTTCATTCTTTTAAAGTTGAAATTGCTAGATGTTACCATAAATTCTATGCTAACAGTTTATTTTCTCATACTTCTTACTTGTGGAACTCTCTTCCAGCTCTTTACTTTCTTTTGGCTTCATGTTTTCCAGTCAAGTTTGATCTTCAAAAATTTAAATGCAATGTCAATTGTTATCTTCTGTCTTCTTAATTCCTGTTCTATTATTGTTGTAGCTCCTTAATAGCGTTTTTTTTTTTCATATTCTTTCACACTCAGTAATCTGTTGCGTCTTCGTGGCTTTATGACCTTGCTTGGAGTGAAATGATTAAAAGCAAGCATGAGCCATTAATGGATCTATGAGAAGTAAAGAAAATTTTAACTGTAAAATTAATATTCTTTGGCATATAGCAGGAAATACATTTTAGTATAGGTTTATAAATATCAAGTGTGGATTTGCATTGTGGAAATGTGAAATTGGAGAGCCAAGTTCAAATTCCTGTAGAATTTATTGCATTCACTCATGCACAAATACTCTTTGGAAAGATGTTAATCCATCTCTTCTTCTTCCAACTATGGGTTAAATATCAGGACAGATTGGGTTCTGTAGTCTTGGTTAGGAACCAGTCTACCACTGAAAGAAATGATAGCCTGTTGCAGGAAAATCTTCTGCCTAGTGAGTCATGGATCAAAAGAGACATCACTGCTCAAGTGTGTATCACATATGGCACTTAACTGGCTGTTACCTTGCTTGGAAGATAAAGAGGTTTGTATAGGGTCAACACCCCTACCTGTCAGAAAAGCAAGTTACAGAATCATCAATACTTCCTGCTCTTCCCTATGACTGTAACAATGGACTGCTCCTGCTTATAATTATGGAAAGGAGCCACATTAGAGAGGTAGTTTGAGTAATTGTAGTTTTTCTTTTGTATGTATCAGTATTTAATAAACGTCTTTGTTTTCCTTCCCTAGTCTTCTGTTCCTTCAATACTCTATAGCCTTCCTAATTCTCAGCTACTTTTTAATAGACAACATTACAACAGTTTTATAAAAATTCAAACCATTGCTTTTTAAAACCATAAACATTACTGAAGGCATCAAAAGTTTATACAATAATAGCAGTATCAAAGGAGTAACTATCCTTTAAACATGTTGTTTGCAGATATGCATGTTAAATTTTACCCATTTTTAGAATACCACTTTTAGTAACAAGAAAAATGGTAATAAATTTTCTATTTTCTTTGACTTTCAGGAGACCAAGAAGAAATGAAGCAAAGAGCTCAGCAACTCTTGGAGATCATGAAAAATGCCAAGGAACTCAGCAGGCAAAAATGCTACAATGTAAATGAACTGGAACCTGAAATGGGGAAAAAAACAAAACGGTATTTTTGTTTTTTGGACTGAACATGACTACTTTCTCGATGTCTTTATTGCTGCAGATATGACAGATGTTGCAGTTTGTTTCATCTTTGTGTGCTCTGCATTTCGGAGTCTTGTACCAAACAAAGCTAAATTTATAAAATATCAATATAGGAAAATTACCTCATCATGAAGCATGATAACAAGTGTGTCTTATAGGCCAATACTGACATTATGAGTTTGATACTCATTGGGTGCTCAGTATTTGTAACCTTGTGCTGGATTAATTTTAACACCTGTAGAGTATTTTAATTTGTCATGTTAGGAAGCTGATTTCACAGATTATTACTGCCACAGTGTAATCTTCACTGGATACTCAGTATTTGTAGTCTTGTGCCAGATTAAGTTTAATACCTGTAAAGTATTTTGACTTGTCATGGTGCAGTAGTTAGGAAGCAAGTCTTGTAAATTATTACTATTATAGTGACCCCCCCCCCCCACTAGATGCTCAATGTATATGGCCTTGTGACAGACTAAACTAAGTTTAGTAAATAGCTATTTTTACCTTATGAAGTTTTGCTTTTTGTTTTCTGGTTTTTTTTTTCTAGATTTCGAAACATTGGCTTGGGAAATGGACAAAAGCGATCAAAAGCTTTTGAAGAATTTGTGATGCTCAACCGATCTAAATTGAGGAATAAATTGCAGCTTTGTGAACGAGCCACCCAAAGAATTCTTGTTTATTCTAACAACTTTCTCCACAAGAAACTCAAAACAGAAGAGGTATGAAGGTATTTTTTTTATTATTTTCCTTATCTAACTAAAGCTCCAAACATTGGACTAAATTTTGGATTTTAAAAAAAATTCTTTAATATTTTTAGATTCTGTTCTATTCCTTTTAGATGAATGTGTAAATCAAGATTGATATTCCAAAAGTATTGTATGGCTTGCCACTCATATCCAAGGATGCCTGTCTACTAGAGAGGCTAGCTAAATCCTTGTCGCAGATGCCTGCTCAGGCACATTTGTGTTTGTTCAATGCCCACAGAGTCCACCTGTGGTTTATACTGCAGCTATGCTGAGCTGACCTTATATTTTCTGGGAGTACATGTTATCTAACATGATCAACAGCCAGAACAAGGCCAAGACACTTAAAATCTTGGTTATGAAGACTTGTGACTTTGAGCTAGCACAACCATTGATGGCTTCCAAAGGATCCCATCTACCATTTGGTATGGTTTTCAGTTGACGCACACTGAGATTAAGTCCTCCAAACCAATAATATCAAGAATTCCCCTTCCTGACAATCATGGCGAGATTCGAATTCCGGGTTTCATAGTCCGAAAGCAAACACTTTACCCACTCGGCCATGCACCCTTAAGTATTACATTTTTCATTAACAGAATGATCCCATGAGATAAGGGCACTATACTGTAGAATATAATTTGTTTCCTTCTCTCTTGTTTGTGTGTATGTGTGTGCACAAATATAACTCTGTGTTTACCCACACATATAAGAACATGATATGTTTCAATTTTATTTATACACTCAGACTTGAATTTAAAATAAAAGTCTGTCATACGGTTAGCCATACTAATTCCTGTATCTTAAACTTCTTATTGTAGAATGAAACCAATTCTTTATTTGTGTGTTTGTACATCCTTGTGCAAATTAAATAAATGTTACGTGTTAAGTGTAACAAAAGGAAAAAAAAATTTGATTAACCAAAACTCAGAGATAAATCACAAACAAATATTTAATTAACCAAAACATTAAATAAAAATATTTACAAATATACAGTTTTTGCATTCAAAAAGAAAAACGGAGTTTACTACTCGCAAGCAAAGTGTTACAAAGGAGAAGGAAGGTGTCAAATATCTTTACCCAGTTAAGATAGCAAAGAAGTTTAAGTGCTATACTTTTTGGAAATCCTCAAATGTGTATATAAAGAAGAATTATTAGTTTGGTCAATGAAAGAGTCAAAAATATCTATTTACCCATATAGTTCCATGAGGTTCTCTTTCAGGTTTTAGTTGGTTGGCAACTTTTCTTAGAGATTCTTTTGGCTGGATGCACAGATTCATGAATCGGCTCTGACTACTCTCTCTCCAAAACCTATTTTTATAGGAGTTAACACCTAATTTAGCATATTCTAGCATCCTTTAGAATTCTCTAGATTTTACTCAAATTTTCTTGGACATTCTAGCATCTTCCAAACGTTCTATTTCTAATTTCCTTATTTGTACGACTACTTCATGAATTAAAACTTTTTTGTAATAACAAGTAGAACAAAAATGAATACCTTACTACAACTTTTTAGACATTATTAATATTATTTTTATATATAAATGCATCCTCATAAAAATGAAATAAAATGAATGTCTTCCTAGGATCTTTCCCACTTTCCCTGATCACGTATATGTTGTCTTTTGGTGTTGCTTTTCTCTTCTGATCTCATTTTCCTTTTTGACTGATGGATCCAGTTTTTTTCTTCACCTTGATGACACGACTGACAGATGAAAGGCTGACACCAACAATATCCATGACATCTCTGTATTTATGCAGCATTACAATCTTTGTATGCTTCCTTGGAGTAATGTCCATTGCAAACAATGGTCATAGGACATCTAATTGACAGTCAAGACGATAGTGTCTGGGTATGATAAAAATCTGATGCAATCACGGATGACACAATATTTTTCAAAGTCAAACGAATTTCATCATACACCCTGAAAATAGATTCATATTACTGCACACCACTTCAAATGAAGGAAAAATAGAAATTGATTACACCCTGTCACTCAAGTGGGTCTAAAACTGACAGTATGAGGAAAGAAAGGAAAATAAAGCAGTTGTTTCAATTAATTTGCACAAGGGTGTATGTATATATGGATGTGCTGGGGTTATAATGGGTAGTGACTTATAATGAGAAATCAGAGAACCAAGTTCAAATTCTTGTCAGATTCATTTCATTCACTTATGCGCAAATACTCTTGGGAAAGCATAAATCCATCTCCTCCCCAGCTATGGGTTAAATAGTAGGACTATGCTAATGCAGTATTCATAAAGAACCATTCTTCTAATCCAAAATAATCCAAAAGGAGTTGATAAAACATAAAAAACAAATCACACAATCAATGTACATGTATGTGTGTGCATGTACACTACTGGCCATAATTATTAGGCCACCCTAGTTTTTTAAAAGAAATTCTGTATTTCATACTATTTTTAAGTGGATAATTCTAAATGAAAATAGATTGGTTCTTTTCGTTTATTATTAATTTGCAAAATTTTACAAGGCAAGGAAGCAAAGATGAACTCGTCTGAATCACCCTAAATTTTCTTCATTCTTTCATTGATGAAACTGCAATATAGGTAATTATTAAACATTTATAAATTCATTTGATGCACATGTTATTGTGCAATATTTGATGCACATGTTATTGTGCACTATTTGATGCACATGTTATTGTGCAGTATTAACAAAAGAACCATTCTATTTTCATTTGCAATTATTCACTTAGCACTAAATACTAAAAAATAGTATGAAATACATCATTTTTTTTAAATCACTGGGGTGGCCTAATAATTATGGCTGGTAGTGTATGTGTGTGCATGTTGTTGCAGAAATGGAAAGTGTTATCCTTTATTGCTTTCTCTCCTGTAAATACAGGATGCGATGGATAAATTGTTGTCTAAATTATACAAAAATTAAAATAACATGGACATCTCATTTGAGCAGATATATTTGCCAAAATTGCACAAAAATATCTTGAATCGCTAAAGTGTAAATTTATTCAATAGAATTAGCATTGGCTTCAACCACAGCCTTCAGATGACTTTGGAATCTCCTGCATCTCTTATGGATGGTATCCTTGTTTAAGTTGGTAAATGCTGCTATAATCCTTATCTTCAGTTCATTTTTGGTGTCATCAAGGTTTTTGTTGGTCTCTCGCTCAACTGCACCCCCACATAATAAATAAAAGTTGCAGTCTGAGAAGTTAGATGACTAGATGTAAGGGGTGATGTGGTCACAGTAATTGTCTGACAGCCATGACTGGGTTCTCCTGCTTGTGTGAGATGGTGCAAAGTTTTTACAGCAGTCACCCTCTTGACCCAGGTCAGCATTACCTCCCTCCTCAAGGCACTTGATTTAGGCCTCTGTGTTGTGTCTGAGGCTATGTGGGAACATGAATGAAGGCATAATATAACCCACACTAGTGATCACCCCGAACATCTTCACCATTAGACTCCTCCAACACTTTCTGAATCCTCTGCACTGTTATCAGATTGACACCCAAACATTCTGAAAAGCTCATAGTAATGCTTCTGGCATGAATGCTAAGCAGTACAGTATACCATTTCCAAATATGTGGTGGAGTGAATTTTCTCACAGACAGTGGCCAACTGACCCTACTATATTATACTGTCAATAAAAACAACATGCATGTAGGATTTTAACCCTTTGTTGCAGATTGGTTACAATTGTAAGCTTTCTCTAACCTTTGTTGCAGATTGGTTACAATTGTAACCAATATGCAACAAAGGGTTAAAAATATAAAATGTCGACAATTTACCCATTGCACCATGTATTTTATAGACTCATATGTGTCTGGGGAAACAAAAAAGAACACCAAATATGGAATGCAAACAAACAGCAATTAATAAATGTACTAACAAGACATGTTACAAAAAGATGGAAAAAAAAAAAGTAATAAAAGTATTTGTCTATACTTTGAACATGAGGTAGTACTTATATTATCTACACTTTTCGGACCGTTGTCCTCATCTTTATTGCCATTTTTACGATGTTTTATGTTGTTGTACACTCCAGCTTTCTTCAGGTGCTAGGAATTTTGAAATGAAGTGTTTGGTTCAAAAATTTCTAGCACAATTAACAGTGAGTCTTGGGTTTTCCAAAATTGAGGATTGCAAGCTGGAGTTTTTTCTATATCTGGGAAAGATTTATTACTAAAAAGAAATGGCACCATGGAGTTTTAGGCCGCGGAGCAGACAGATTTAGCCTCTTCTCAAGCTATGGGAGACTTAAGCAACCTTATGGTTTAGCTGCTGTAAACGAATTGAATTTGAATGCTGCTTTTGTCATTGTGTAAACTGATGTCTTTAAGTGGCCATTATGTGATTTATCTCCACCAAAGAGAGACAATCACCTTTTGTAGCCTTACATATCTACCTACATCATCACAAAGAACAATAAACGTAAGGTTGGGAGTTGGTGTTAAAAATATAATGCAACCAAACAATAAAATTAAAAATAAAGAAAAATAATTTTTAAAGTATGAGTTGATGAAATTATATTGAAGATATTATTTTTATCTTACGAATTAAAACTAAGGAAGTTATTTAATTTTTATAGTGAGTTTAACTTTTTCAAGCAAAGGATTAGAAACTCATAATTGAATAGAAGTTCCAAATCTTTAATAATACTGTATTTGTTGGCCTTTTTTAAAGCACTTTTAAATCCATCTTTATTGCCATTAAATGTATTTAGAAGTAATATTTTTTTTAAACCTTCTTTCCAGCGAGAGTGCCGAGCTACACGTGTGAAAGGTAAAGCTGCTTTGGGATTACTTCCAGACCTTAGTCAGCTCTGTAATATGAGATGCTGTGGTGATATGTGTGTTATGGTAAGTACCACAAAATTTGCACATATAAAATTTTTTAACTGATTATTTCATCATGTTAAACAAAAGTTGTGTATTTCTCTTTAAAGATGAATAACTATTAAACATCTATTAAAGTTTATCTCCATTAGCGGTTAACATTATTTGAAGTATAATTGGTTTTCATTTTAAAGGTGTGACTGGCAGGCTAGATTTGAAGGAGGTATGTTGTTCCTCTACACAAACTGAATGTTGACAAGTCGATGACCCATAAGCAGACTGTAAATATGTTTTCTGTGCATCAGCTTTATACACACATATACTTTAACCAAAACAAAATAATAGTCATAGCCACTCCTATTCAAAAATCAAAACCTCAATTTCAAGTCGACTAAAAACTATATATACTGAAACTCAAAACTATATATACTGAAATTTAAACACTGACATGCTGAGAGAGAGAGAGAGAGATAGAGAGATGTCACTGTTGATCACCACCACTAATATCTATTTAACTTTTAATTTCACCACTCTCTCTCCCTGTTGCCTTAGCAACTGCAACAGATAGAAGTTACCCATACTCAATGTCCTCTATTGTTTGATGCTTGGATTAAATTTGCAGAGGTGAAGAAGGAATTAACCTTCTCAACAGTGACAATAACAACAAGGTTCTCTCTTCCAGGTTATCCATTTTCACTTATGCAACAGGTATGATGACTTTGGTCACTAATAGATGTCCTGTTTTATCACATTATCTAAACTTATTTATAAATGGAACTTTGTGTGTATGTGTCCATTACCTATAGACTTCGAAATGGCTGAACTGATTTTCTTGAAAATTTACAAAGTTGTACTGCGAGTATTCTTAGCTAGGTTTTGTGTCGAGGTACCCCCAATAAATATCGAAAATTGATAATTGAAAAAATCAGGTTATAGGAGTGGTCCGATTTTAATCAAATTTGATACACTCATAGACAAAGACATAAGGAACGATATTCAGAAGTTTCAAGGTTGCAGTTCTTACAATAGTGCAGAAAATTGATAATATATATATATATATATATATATATATAAAAGGCAAGATGTTTGTGTGTGTGTCTGTTTATCTGCCTGTATGTCTGTATTTTTTTCAGCCCTGTTTAGTTTTTGCTATGAGTTGCCTCTAAGTGTAATTGTAGTTCTTAGTCTCAGCCATGATACCATTTACTCAGAGGACTTATTTAGCCTTCAAAATTCAGTTTACGACAAAAAAAACTTATTTGATATCAATACAAGGAAATCAAAATTTCACTTACATCTGTGGTGATACCAAGCAAAGTGAGGGACCAGATGTTTGCACTCTCAGGACCAAAAAGCAAATGACCAAAACTCGTTGGTGCGTATCTCAGCTCTGCGCAGGTGTTCCGGTTGAAAACTAAAAATTAATTAAATATTAAATTCCAGTTTGCGAGCCTACACAAACTTTATTTATCGGCCAATGGGAAGCCCAGAATCAAGTATGTATGTGAATTTCCAAATGATCTGCTGGGATCCAAAAGACGAAATAAAAAGCCGATACAGAAAGCATTGCCAGACAGACCCAGACAGACACACAGACTCGAGAGTGTAATTAGTATGTCCCTTGGCCGAATTCAAGTGAATCATTATGCTTGCTTCCCTTCCCTATCATCTTATCCTTCGCTGTCTCTACTGACCAAAGGAGCGGATACATCAAAGACATTCCTTATTTACAATGCTCCCATATACATACGAACAAATTCTCTTCTCAGCATTTTATTGCCATGAACATTTTAACGTTCATTGGACCCATACTTAAAGGATTACTTTAATTGTAAAAAACTAAATTGATATGTGTATATATAAAATGTTGTTTCTTAACTCAGTTTGCTTTTCTTGATTTATAATCTTTTTATGACTTACAGTGGGCTATCTACAACGAGGCCAAATTCCATTAATCTGCATCAACTATTCATCCATTCATTTTTCTTTCAGTCTACGGTTTCACTTTAACTGGAAACAACTATTGCTTTTTAGTCTTTCGTGCCAACGTCCAAAGAGTCTGAGCTCCAGAACCATGGATTAGTTTTAAAGCTTTTATTACACCTGAGCAATGCAGGGCTATACTGCTAGTGCCTTATTAAGTTAAACTTTGCAAATGTATAGTGTGCCTATTGAACTTAATCCATGTTTTCTTTAAAACTTCTTCATGTTTTTATTTTATTTTTTCTATCAGATGGTTCTGACTCATTTTAAATTGTTGAATAAATGGAGAGAACGTGCTATTTCTGGTCAGATGGAAGCACGAAGAGTACTGGCAGAGATGCTGACCCCTTCAGGTTAGTGATGTTTGCAAATTAAAATTTATTTGCAAATAATGTTTTGTATTGATGACATTATATTGAGGATTTTTCTAACTTAAGGTTTAATCTAAAAAGAAAGGAATTAAAACTAGGGAAGTTATCTAATTTTTTATAATGAATTTAACTAATTTGATAAAGATTGAGCTTTTAAACATATTTTAAAGTTGGTTAAAAACAAAACTCTCTATTATAAAATGGCTGATACTTCAACTTTCTCTGCTTTTTTCATTTATTAAAAAAAGATTGTGTTAAATCACAGATGAAAAAAAAGATTTTCAACCAACTAGTTCAGTTTTAAGGAAAATGGAAACAAAAAAGACATATTTAAAATCAGAAATAGTTGACATTTCTGAAATATATAATGAGGAAAGAGGGCTTAGAGAATTTGACATATTGAAGGTAAATGGACATTAAGGAAGTAGTGAGTAACTTACCTAATGAGCTTATGTAAATGGATGTTGAAACAGGGGTGAGAAGGATTGTAAAAAAGGTAGACATTGATAAGAGCTAAAAAAGACAAAGTTGTGGAGAACTATGATCACTCCTATCCTAAAGGGATATGGTACTTAAAGAAGTTCAGATTTAAGTCCACATATCTCCTTTTTATATTTCTTTATTATTAATGGAATCCATTGAAATTTTTATGGCACATGATTGAAATTTTGCATAGATGTGACAATATAGAAAACATGATTTTGCAATTAGATTTTATGGATTTCTTTAGTAACAATCACCAGTGGTTATATTATTGTGGTGATATCAAACAAAAGTGATGGACTGGATGTTTGCACTTTCACGACCAGAACGCAAATGACCAAAAGTCATCGCTGCGCCACTGGCTCCACGCAGATGCTCCGGTTGAAAACTAAAAATTAATTAGATATTAAATTTCCAGTTCGCAAGCCTACGCGAATTTTATTTGTCAGTCAATGGGAAGCCCAGAACCAAATACAAGTGTGAAATCCCAAATGAGCTGCTTTGATCCAAAAAGAAGATATAAAAAGCGGATACAGGAAGCTTCAACAGGCAGACCGACTCAAGGAGACGAGAGTAATTAGTATCTCCCTTGACCTAAGTCAAGCGGCTACTATGTTCGCTGCTCTTCACCTCTCCTTACCTCTTTCTTTCTTCCCTGCCTCAAAAACTACTTACTGACCTAAGAAGCGAATACATCAAAGACATTCCTTACTTACACGCTCCCAAATTCTTTAATTCTTTCAGCATTTTATTGCCATGAACATTTTAACCTCCGTTGGTCCTATACTACATGTATTACTTCAACAGTAAAAACATTAATTGATATGTGTTATATATAAAATGTTATCTTTCAACTCAATTTGCTTTTCTTGGTTTATAACCTTTCTTTATGACTTATAGTGGGCTATCTACAACTAGACCAAATTCCATCAACCTGCAACAGTATACAACTACCCTTCACTAGAACGGACACCCACAACTAACAGAAAAAGAATAGATAAGCAACCCACTATATTATAAATAAGTATAGGAAAAGAGTATTTGGTTAGTTTTCCTTCTTTTTCCCTAATTAGTATGCATTTTGCAAAATAAGGCATTGGAATTGTGAATAAAGACAGACTTTTATAATATTTGATAGCGGTTGCCAGTCAAGGCTATAGAACCCAATCTAACTCATAACTGGAGGGAAGAGATGGATTAAGGGTATTTGTGCATAAGTGAATGCAAGGAATTCAACTGGAATTTGAACTCGGCTCTATGATTTGTCGTTCCGAGTTGATATCCATTGCACCACAATGCACATCCATTACCAATCTCATATACCAGGCTCTTGATAAGAACGGCAAAGCTAGAGCTGTTGCCCTGGATATCTCCAGAACATTTGACGGTCTGGCATGCTGACCTTCCTACAGGGCTATGGCATAACTGGATGCTTGTTTGAATTGATCCAATTGTTCCTATTGAACCGTGTAATGAAGGTCATGTTGAATGAGCATGCTCCAGCTCCTATCAGTAATGCAATGGCAGCCAAGCAAGCAGAAGAGAACCAGAGGGATGAATGAGGTTTAAGATGGAACTTTCTGGCTGCGATGCCAGCTTTCACCCGGGAGGAGACCTCGGAAGCACAGTCCTTAACAGGAAGGCTAAACACTTTTTCCTTTTTGCTGGTAGGAGGTTCCAGGGAGGAGTGGGTGTGGAGAGAGAGATATTAACAGAAACCACAGCATGATCCATGATCCAAAGAGGGCAAAGCTGCATGACTTGACAGGAATCAGGGATAGAAGTGAAGCAGAAATCTAGCAGAGAAGCATGTTCTATAGGGATACTGGGAAATTGCATAGAGAAATCCATGGATTATCCAATTAATATGGATTATTTAATTACTAATTTCAGTCAGTTAAGTGCCGTACATGATATACACTTGGGTGATCTTTCGAGACATCACTGACTAGTCAGAACATTTTCCTGCAGTAGGTTGGCATTTCTTTCTGTGGTAGACTGGTTGCTAACCAAGGCTATAGAACCCAATCTGTCCTGCTATTTAACCCATAGCTGGAGGGAGAAGAGATGGAATGTAACAAATTCAACTGAAATTCGGACTCATCTCTCCAATTTCTCACTCTGAGCTGATAACCACTACACTAAATTGTACATACTAATTAATAAAAAAGATTATAAAATTTGCACAACAATAAGACATGATTTCTATTTTTGTGTTTCATTTTTTTAATTATCTTTATTTTATCTCATTTGAATTATACAATAACTTATTTGATTTAAAACAATTTTTTTTTTTTATGTGACTGTTTTAGGTGGTGTTCGTAGTAACTGCTACAAGTTTATATCATGGGTGACAGGTTGTAGCCACAGTACCATAGGACGTGTGAATGAACAGATGCAGCAGACAGGAGGTGATCGAGAACCTCCTGTTCATGGGCTGAAAAAATACTGGAAGGAGAATCCACATTTGAAAGCAAAACAGAAAAACTCTGGTAAGTAAAACCTGCAGGTTAATTAAGCTTGTTAACAAAATTAAAGATAATTCTGATGTCAAACCAGAGCACAAGATTGAAAGGTGTTTTTCTCTGTTTTTTTAGAATTTGGATAAAATGTGATCATATGAAACTGGTTTTGTACAATTTTTTTTTCTTATCTCTTAACCTATTTTAATGAATTTATGTAGCAAAACAAACAGAAGAAATACCAAGGAAATGCATTCTTTTCAAAAATTTATAACGTTATGTGTTTATTTAAATTTTCTTGTTTGCATATATTTTCATAAATTTATGCATGAAAAGTTTGTTTCCATAATTATTTCTTTATAATATCCTAAATATTAAATATTGCATTGATTGTAGTTTGTACACATTTTTATAATCTTGTAAATATGAAATTATTCTTGCAAATAAACTATCCAATAAATATTAGGACATTGAATAAGTTCTCGTGATTTTTCAACAGATGGCCTTCCTAGAACTGCGTACATGTACTTTCAGATGTTAACTCATCTTTTTTTTTTTAATCATATCACCCCGAGCAAGGCGGTAACGCCACTGATGTGCAGGGGGCTACGTAAGAGTGAAAAGATTGGAAAAGAGAAAGCCGGAAACTACATCCTAAACAGGGAACAAGGGATGAGCCTCTTCACCTGTTCAATAGATGTGGGTGGAGTGTGAACTGGGCGATAGTTTAGTCTATCTACTCTAATTAAAGTATATCTACTCCAACTGAATCACAACTCTTGGGGTCAAATCACTGGAACTAACCACCTTCTATATCCACTGGACTATGTGTTCTTGTGAATTTCTGGGACTTATAAAACTAATCTCACAGTTATCATTTTTTAATGAGTGTTTGGGTGAGTTTTGTTTAATGGCATATCAACACCTCTGTGGGTTATTTAATGCCAAAAATGTAGGTTCTTAAGGTATTGTTTTAATATTCAGTTATAGTGAAAAGGTTGATTTAGTCAGATTTTGATGAAAAATTTTATTTTTTTATTCTTTATTTTAGAAAACTGAAGAGTTTTTCTAGTTTTGTATTCAAAAATGTATTGCTGGTAATAATTTTTTTTCTTTCCAAAATGTATTGTTGATAATATTTTTCCTTCAGAAATGTTTATTTTTTTCTATAAAAGTCTATTTTTATACTTTCATAGTGTTTTAACCTCACTTTTGGGATAAACTTTTTGCCCATAGCTGGGACCCTAACAGGTGCTACCACCCTGGGTCAGGGTGGACCTGGGAACGTCAACAATTAGGAGCTGAATCAATGATTCTCACAACCTTCCAATAAGAGGCCTTGCTGCCAGATGCAGTTTATTATCCTACCCAGGACCCATCTATAATGAAGCAAGTTTGAAATATGTCATTTTGCCAAAGTGTAAACAATTTTGTTTTTTATAACGTTAAGAATTTTAGATTTTGTGCAAAAAAAGTGTATTTACAAGGAATTTTACTGTACTACTTTATTCAAACACAGAATTTTTTTTTTTAATCATATCACCCCGAGCAAGGCAGTAACACCACTGATGTGCAGGGGACTACATAAGAGTAAAAGCACTAGATAGAAAAGAGTGAAGAGAAGGACAAACCATTTAGAAAGGAGCAAGAGAAGGAAGAGAATACAGGTGTGAAGACAGTTGCAGAGGTGGAGAGAAAGGAAAGGATATACAGGGTGGTTAGGAAAGAACTAGGGTCAAGTGGCTAAAAAATGAGTATTGACCTTGCATTTGAATTCCTGGAGGTTGTAGCCATCAGGAAAGCAAGAATAAGGAAGCGAGTTCCACAGGCGGGAAGTGCGAGGAAAGAAGCTGCAGGAGTAGAATTGTCGGCTGCATTTGGTTGATCTCACTGTGAATGGGTGAGACCCAGTTGCCAGTCTGGTTGCACGAGTAAACACCTGTTACAGAGGCACCAGTGACTTAAGTTCGTTGGAGCAGAAGCCATAAAAGTATTTATAGAACAGACAAAGGGAAGCTACTTCTCGTCGGTGGGAAAATGGCTGTAGTTGAGCCTCCAAGTCGGTACCTATCACATTACTGATTCCCCTTTGGAGCCTGTTAAGAACATTGAAGTGAACAGTGGGGACACCTGACCATATATGGCAGCAGTACTCCATGCACGGACGAATGATTAATTTGTATATATGCAGGATGGTTTCAGGCGGGAAAAACATCCTTGCCAGACATAGTGACCCAATCTTCCTAGTAGTGGTTCCACTTGAGATCAGAAGAGAGGGTAAGGCCGAGGAGGCGCAATGTATTGCTCTTGGGGAGACTTGCTTGGTCCATGCTTATGGGAGGCAGGAGAGGTTGCCTGTGATGATTGACAGACAGCAGCTTGGTCTTAGACACATTGAAATTTAAAAGCCACTTCTTCTTGTTGAGACTTACACTGACCATGCTCTGTTGGAAACAAAATGCAGAGATTGGTTTAGACGCTTCAAAAATAATGATTTTGATGTTGAAGTTAAAGAACGCACTGGTTTAGGGAAAAAAATTAAAGACAAATAAATGGAGGCATTACTTCATGAAGACATGTGTCAGGCACAAGCTGAACTTGCAGAATCATTAGGAGTTGGTAACACTATAGTTTTGAAATGATTGAAAGCATTAGGTATGATTCAAAAGCAAGGACATTGGGTGCCATAGGCAGCTGAGAGACTTTTAATGGCATCTTGTCACTCTAAGTTATTTGTTTACCACTGCTGTAACCAGGTACTGAACTCACAACTCTTTGGGTCAAGTCACTGGAACTAAACAATACCTATATCCACTGGAGCATGTTGTCCATAAACAAATAACTTAGAGAGTTAAGCTAAAGGAAGATAATTATATGGCATCCAGAAGTGGCATCACAGATGGAATGAGAATGATATACCTCAGTGATTAAAATAAAGGGTTTAGTTAAAAATTCCTAGCACCTGTAGATAGCCGGACTGTACAATGACCAAAATGTCATAAACATGGCAATAAAAATGTAAATAAATCAAATCAACTACTTAGCAGTAAATGAATGGCAGAACAAACCCCGCAGAGGCAAGAGATGTGGTAAAAGAACGACGAAACAGATGAAGTAGTGGAGAGCTATGAATATAAAAGATACATAGTTAAAGCTTTTCTTACCTCTACCACTGCTTTTGTTTACTTTTGTCATTTTTTTTATTTTTTTTATATCAACTCACTTCTGGGATCAATAGGAATTAAAGATTCTTTCTTTAGATACCAAGTCCCTTCATGATTATATGATTATGACTCTCCACACGTTACTTTTCTTTATTATCTGTTTATTACCCATGTATTGTTGGGAAAGATAGTGGAGTGGTTTTACTGTTGCATTCTCCATGGAATTCATTTGGTAATTCAGTTTTTCCTCTCTTAGACTGATTGACATCTAAATTTACAGAGGCCAACCTACACTGCTATTTAACCCATACTTCAGGAGGTGAGAACAGATAAAGTGATCATTTTCCCAAGGCTATTAATGAAAATGAACATAACAGGCTAAGCTAGAATTTGAACTCTGCTTATCAATTCTATTTTCCATGGCAACAACTATTACACTATCAACATGCTGAGCATTAATTTTGGCAGTCAATCTGTATGCTACAAAAAAAGGATTGTCCATGGTCAGGAACTAATCAAAGTATTACTGGCATAATAGAGCTATTACATGTACAGGGTTGCCCAGTTCTTTGAGGACATGGCTTTTAATAACTTTAACTTTTTTCTAACTTGTTTTTAATTATCATTTTTTGTTTTTCGATAAATGATTGATAACAAATACCAAGTAAACAAAAAGGCACGCTTGACTATGCTTCTAAGATGAGGTGGTATTTGCATTATTTACATTGTTTAGACTGTTGTCCTCATCTTTATTGCCATGTTGTCCTCAAAGACACATTGCCCAGTGGATATAAGCGTTCGTTAGTTCCAGGGACTTGAACCAAACAGTTGTGAGTTCACTACCAGGCTAAAGTAGTAATTAACAAATAACTTAAAGAGATGAGTGAAAGGGAGGTAACTTCATGGCATCCAGAAGTGGCATCACAGATGGAATGAGAATGATATACCCCAGTGATTGAAATAAAGAATTCAGTTAAAAATTCCTAGAACCTGAAGAAGGCCGGAGTGTACAATGGCTGAAACGTCATAAATATGGCAATAAAGATGCAAACAACAGTATGAACAGTGTAAATAATGTAAAAAGAAATGCTGTATTTGTTGCCTTAAAAGCAGAGCATAGTGGTTTAGAGATTGCCTGCTTCCTGAAGGTCCTGGGTATGACAGTAAACTGCATCTGGCAGCAAGGCCTTTGATTGGGAGGTTGTGAGGAGCATGGAACCACCTCTTAATAGCTGTTGTTCCCAGGTTCACTCTAACCCAGAGTCATCGCATCTGTTAGGATCCCAGCTATGGGCAAATAGCTAACCCCCCAAACTAGGGTCAAAACACTGTGAAAGTATAAAAATACACTTTTATAGAAATATATGCATAAAAATAGACTTTTGTAGAAAAATGTATATTTTTGAAGAAAAAATTATTACCATAACATATTTTTGAAGGAAGAAGAATATTCTTAGCAAAACGTTTTTGAATATAAAACTAGAAGACATTTTCAGTTTTCTAAAATAAAAACAAAACAATTTTCACTAAAATCTGACTGAATCAACCTTTTCACTATAACCAAACATTAAAAAGAATACCTTAACACCCCACATATTTTGGCATTAAATAACCCACAGGGGTTGATATGCAGTTAAACAAAACTCAAACTCAAGCTTCCTGAAAGTTACATGGTTGTTATCAAAGTTTGCAAAGAACTGGAAGCTGCTCATAGGGACTCTACAGCAGTAACAAAATGTAAAATACCTCCTAAGAATCCTAATAATACCAGAACACTTAATTTGTATAAAAACTGCAGAAAATTATCAATAAGAACACTAGAGAGTCAATTTTTTTATAATCGTTTCACCCCAAGCAAGGTAGGAATGCCACTGGTGTGCAGGGGTTACAGTGGAAGAGAAAAAAAAACAAAATACAGGGGATGTTAAAGAAAGGATAAGAGAAAGATGGAAATCAAGGAGATAGAAGATGACAATTAACATTGGAGATTGTAGCTATCAGGGAAGCAAGTACAAGGAAGAGTTCCACAGGCTAGAAATGCGAGAAAAGAAACTGTTGGGGTAGAAGTGGCAATTACATTTCTCTATTTTGATGGTAAAAGGGTGGAACCTAGATGCCAATCTGGTGGCACAAGTAAATTTATGTGGTCGGGGTACCAGGAAAAGAAGATCATCAGAGCAGAAGCCGTGAAAATATTTGTAGAAAAAACGGAGGGAAGCCACATTCTGTCGGTGAGAAAGTAAGTGAAGTCAAGCTGCTAAATTGGGATCAATTATGCTGCAGATTAATCAATGCCATTTCTAAGGAGCTCAAGTTTTCAATACACTATCAGAAGAATTGTACGTGAGGACCTTAAATCCGATTCATATGTGATTTGGAGTGGCCAATTCATGTCTCAGTCAGTTAAGTGCCATACGTGATACACGCTTGGGCAATCATGTCTCGAAAGAGACATGACTGACTGGGCAGAAGATTATCCCGCAGTAGGTTGCCATTGCTTTCTGTGGTAGACTGGTTGCTGACCAAGGCTATAGAACCCAATCTGTCCTGCTATTTAACCCATAACTGGAAGGAAGAGACGGATTAATACCTTTCCCAAGGGTATTTGCGTGTAAATGAATACAATGGATTCAACTGGAATTCGAACTCGGCTCCCATGTCTACAAAATTCATGTCTACAAAGACAAAAAATACTTATTTGATATGCACAAAGTGCTTGTTGAGCAAGTTGAATCATGAAGAGCCTGATGAAAAAACTTTGATCAGGATTAAAAGGTCATTTGAAGGAATAACATGGTTATCCAGAAACCCTAAGGATGCTCCAGCAACTGTGATGGTTCTGGGAGTTGTGAGCAATGAGAAAGATGTCATGATTTCTCACTTTTTTCCTCAGGGTTTAGGGGTCAATGTTGCGGACTATGAAAGGCTTGTGAAGCCTTGGATAGTGAGTATGATTAAAGAAAGACTGTGCCCCTCCCAACAAGATTCTGCATCACCTCATAAGGCCAAGAGAACTCAAGAATGGATGAGTTACAATCTTCACAATCATGTCACTCCAAACATATGGCCTCCTAGCTGTCCAGACCTGAAATCATTGGACTACTACATAGGGGAGTGTAGTCAAGCGGATAGTCAATCTGTATCCTCATAATGCTATAAAATCTCCGAAATCCACCATACTAGCACAATGTCCAAAATAAAGATCATCCGATTCGAGTGTGTCTCTTTTGACTTTGTATTGAAGCATCCATCAATGCTAACTGCGGATTCATTAAGTAGATGCTTTAAGAAGAGTCTCAAGGTCATTTATGCCAATTTTTCTCTCAAAGAAAGCTCTTCCTTCATGACTTATGCATCTTTTACTAAATTTATGCAAATGTTCCCAAAGAACTATGCAAAACTCTATAATGTAAATGCATTCTTAATGATTTATATATAGAGATGCATCAAAAATCAGTAAGACAAGGATTGTTAGTAATCAAGATCATTTACTCATTTTGTGTTGTCTTAAAATTAATTTTTTTTTTTTTTTTTTCAGAAGGTACACACAGTGCACAGTTAACAGATGAAATGGAAGTGACACTTGACTCACAACAGACACGACAAACAAGTCACCCTCCAACAACACAGCAGCAACAAACCACAACCTCTGCAACTGGATCAAAAGCTGTGAGCATATCAAACTCAACTATAACAACAGTCACAAATGTAAAGGAATTAGTTAACTTTTTCCTTATTTGTTCCAATTGTGTACTTTTGTGATTCAAAATGTTTGAATCTTATTTTTTTTTTTTTTGTTTTTTTTTCAGAGAAAAGTTAGGCATAAAGGAAATATGTCAGAATAGAGATTGATAATTCTGCAGCTCCAAATTAAAAACAAAACTAAAATTATCAAAAAATTAGTACAAACATTCCATGATAACCAAATATTGAAAAATATCTTACATTGGATTCAAAAGCTCAAAAAATTTGCCATTAATATCCTTTGTGTCATAGTGGAAATAAGTATTGGTTAATTATCAATTGCTGTCATCTGGTGGTCATGAGTTCAATACCTGTAATAGGAATAGATGGGTTTGCCTATTGTCCGGTTCACACTCCTTCCTGGTCTTTTGAAGAGAATTCATCCCTTGTTTGCTGTTAAGGACTAGGTTTCTGGTCCTTTTTAAAGTCTTCTTCAATTCTACACTTGTAATGTCTCCACCTGAACTCTGAGATTATATTTGCTAATCAAATCTTGACTTCTGCAAGTTTAGAACGAGCTGTTTATCTTACCTGTCATCTTGCCCTTTCTTACACTAATACAATTCCACACAGTAACCCTCTACCTTGAGTGGTTCCTGGGCCTTGTATTGGGTGGGCATTAGTAAAAATAAAAAGAAAAAAGGAATAAAGTAATGAAACCTGGTTCAAGTAATAAACAAGAAATGATTGATAATGTTCAAAATAACACAATAATAAGCACATACAGGGTGGCAATAAAGTCACTATACAGCTGTATAGAACATATTTTACCACTGGATATATATATACTAGCAGTATAGCCCGGCGTTGCTCAGGTGTAATGAAAGCTTTAAAACTAATCCATGGTTCAGGAGCTCAGACTCTTTGGACATTGGCAAGAAAAGACTAAAAAGCAATAGTTCCCAGTTAAAGCAAAACCGTAGATTGAAAGAAAAATGAATGGATGTAAATCAAATTTTGTTTTCCTGGTATCGATATCAAATTTTCTGCACTATTGTAAGTACTGCAACCTTGAAACTTCTCAATATCGTTTCTTATGTCTTTGTCTATGGGTGTATCAAATTTGATTAAAATCGGACCACTCCTTCTATAACCCGATTATTGATTTTCGATATTTATCGGCGGTACCTCAACACGAAACCTAGCTAAGAACATTCACAGATGCTTATAGTACAACTGTGTAAATTTTCAAGAAAATTGGTTCAGCCGTTTCAGAGTCTATAGGTAACGGACACACACACACACACACACACACACACACACACACACACACAAAATTCCATTTATAAATAAGTTTATATATATATATATATACATAATCAAATCACTTTCTATAGATCTGAATAATATGTATTCCCAGTATGTATCTTCCCCAGACAGGAAAAGTGTGTCATTTCATCATGACATAAGTCAAGAACCCATCTTCATACAACCTAAATGTTCACCTTTATAGTTCAATCCAATTCCTACTTTTAACTGAGTAATTCAGACACGCACATAATTCATATTGTCCCCTCCTTAACTTTCTAAATAACCATGAATTTGTTTTCTATTTTTCAAAATAAATAATTTTCACCATTTGTTTTAAAATATCACCCAAAGAAGAACAACAATGTTCTGAAACAATTTTTTGTGTAGTGATAAAATGATTTTATAAACCATTGTAATAACAATATTACAATAAATATAATTGCATTTCGAACAGTATCACTAATTAATTTACTATTGTTTACCATAATATTTTATCATCATTAACCAAAACCATTTTAATAATAATTTTTGGGACTACTGATTAATTGCTTTGTCTTAATTGTTATTGTAAGTAACTGTATAGCGACTTTATTACCACCTTGTATGAGATATCACATCAACCCAAAAGTAATGGACTCCTGAAGATGGCCAGAGGTTATTTGATCAGAATGTTGTGTCCATAATGACATCTGTAATAATCCAGATGAGACTAAGATTTCAGATAAGTCTCTTGATAATTCTTCATCTCAAAGATCAAAACTAAGAAATTCTTTTTTTTTTGTTTTAAATCATAGATATGTTTTGTCATAAAAGTTCAACTTTGCTGACAAATTTCCCATTTAATCAGCAAAATGAAATTCCTTGAATGTTTGCATACAATTAATCCTTTTGCCATATTTGCTTCCAATTGACTCAGGAATATCTCTTTCCTGCTGCTTATCTCTAAGTCTATTCCATGTTTCTAAAAAATATTCAATCTCACAATTTATCATTGCAAGTCAACCTTGGCTTACAAAATACTTTTTTGGCTTTTATTTTTTGTATAAGTGATTTCTGTGATCTGTAATAAACTAACTAAACAGGAAATAGAAATAAAACAAACATTCTAACACTCACTGGACACTGTTTATTATAACAAAAGTTACTTAGTTATAGATTATTATTGTAATTAGTCATTTTTTGTGAAATTATACTTGGTAGTGCTATCTTTTTTAAAAAAAAATTAGTCTGTTAAAACTGCTCCTGTCTTCAACCCTGATTCCTTCTGGCAAAAAGAATATGAAATGGAATCTTAGCAAGTGATTATCCTTTTTGGTCATGCTGTCATATAATAGTTGCAATAAAAAGTAATTAAAAATATTAAAATGAAAGTAAATACCTATCAAAAATTAATAATAATGGTTGACAATTCTTCATCAAATAAAAAATGAAGATGAAAGTAAATACTAGTAAAAATTCATAATGGTTGACAATGCTTCATCAAATAAAAAAAAGATGAAGACTAACAAATTAATGGTTCATTTGATAGTGTTTTACCTTTTCAACTTGAAAATGGAAACATTTTTAAAATATTTCCCTCACTGAATTAATTTTTTAAACTTCAGGTTCATTGTATTTTTGAGTTTAAATCTTTATTCATTTACAAATTTTGTTTTAATGTTTAGCATGAACAGGTATACCTCACCTTATGTCGGTAATTTGTTCCAGGAGAGGCGACTTAAGTTGAAAAATGATTTAAGTCGAATTTACTTGTCACTAGGCTAAACCACAAATAACCATTCCCAGTTTTGTATTTTATTTATAAATACAGTTTTAATAATATATGGTTAATAAGAATCTATTTTAAGCTAACAAATAAATTTTAGTTTTTATTATAGTACTGAAAAAAGTAATCAAAATTTCCGAATACATGTATGTACATACTTGTAAATGTAGATGGTGATTTTTACAGTACATTGTGGACTCTTTATTTGAGAATGTGATTTGCTCTAAGATATGAATAAAATAATTTTATAAGGTTAAATAACAATTACAGTTATTAAAATTATTTTGCGATAGTAGAAAATAATCTAGTTTAGGTTAAATTTACCAATATTTACATTCAATTTTATATACGTACTAGCAGTATAGCCCTGCATTGCTCGGGTGTAATGAAAGCTTTAAAACTAATCCATGGTCCTGGAGCTCAGACTCTTTGGACGTTGGCATAAAAGACTAAAATCAATTGTTGTTTCCAGTTAAATTGAAACTGTAGACTGAAAGAAAAATGAATGGATGTAAGTCAAATTTTGAAGTTTGGTGAGACTCGGATAAAAATTGTGGATTTGTATAAAGGACATATAGACAGATAAACAGACACACACACAAACATTTTGCCTTTTATGTATATAAATTATCGATTTTCTGCACTATTGTAAGTACTGCAACCTTGAAACTTCTCAATATCGTTTCTTATGTCTTTGTCTATGAGTGTATCAAATTTGATTAAAATCGAACCACTCCTTCTATAACCCAAGTTTTTCGATTATCGATATTTATCAGCGGTACCTTGACACAAAATCTAGCTAAGAACACTCGCAGATGCTTATAGTACAACTGTGTAAATTTTCAAGAAAATTGGTTCAGCCGTTTCAGAGTCTATAGGTAACGGACACACACACACACAAAGTTCCATTTATAAAATAAGTTTAGATGTCATATTATTATTGATTTTATATAAGTTTATTCTTTTTATATAGTTTATTCTTATTTATTGTACAGTAACATTATTTTATGTGCTTCTAATGCTTTTCTAGTGATATTACAACTTCAGTATTTGTGGCAGACAGACATAAAATTGAATAAAATGACTTAAACTTGATTTTTATTTTTCCATATAAGTTTTGGGCAAACAAATATACAGAAAAATAAAAATCAAGTTTAAGTCATTAATAGAGAATGACTTAACATGAAATGATGTAACCTGAGGTATACCCGTAAACCTTTATTAATTACAAATTAACTTCTACATATGCCCCAAAATTTTAGTTGTCTTTTACTGATTGTTTCTTTTTATCTCCTATTTTCTTTAAAACTTCTTAGTTTCTCACTTGTTCTGTCTATGGTATTCTCGGCATTCATTAGCGGAATCACATCTCTATTGCTTTATCTGTGAGGACATTTTCCAGTATTCATTACCATATAGAAGATTATATGTTGGGGATCACCCCTTTTTACACATAAGAATGGATTCGCCTGATGTGTACATATAATCCTGCCTATACAGAGAACAGGAGTAGTAGTTGTAATAAGCTACCTTTTTCACTGTCAGCTCTCTGCCTTTGGATGGAAAGCACTCTCTGCTTCTGAGCAGAGAGCAATAACCCAGTTGTGGTTCCGCTGAAGGGTAGAAGCACGACTGGGCAAAAATAGACAGGTATTTTTTGGCCGGGCCATATAGCCCGGAAATCCCAGTTATAAACTGACCATGTGTCACATGTTGCCCTTAGTGGGAGGGACAACTAAATATAGTAGTAGTTGTAAAGAGTAGTTGCAAAGCAGTTGGCTTTGCTACTATGACACTGTCAGATCTCTGCCTTCGGGTAGAGGGCGCTCTCTGCTTCCAAGCAGAGAGCACTAACCCAGTTGTGGTTCCACCGAAGGGTAGAATCATGACTGGGGAAAAATAGACAGATATTTTTGGTCTGGCTATATGGCCGGGAAGACCCACAATAAAAAGACCTTGTGTCACATCTCACCTTACCTGGGAAGGTTGGTTAATGCCGTTGTAAAGTAGTTGTACAGTTGTAGATGTGCTTAGTTGGTCAGTAAGTTGGTGCAGAGTAAGTTGGAGTTGCTTGGATATAGATTCATTACCCGGACATACTATTTCACTGCAAGACTGTAAATATTGATTCCTACTACAGGGGCCCGATAATATTTTTCGAACACTTTGAAAAAAGTACTTCAAGGTGGTTACTAGTGCCAAAAACTTTTGAGATTGTAAGTACGTAGTTGAGGAGTGAAAATCCACTATTAGTGTAATCATTTTTTTAGTTTGGCTTTGATAATTTTAGTTTTTGCGATTTTTGCGAAAACTTGCGCGACACTAGTTTTTGGACATGACAAAAAATCCCATTTTATTAAGAGTTAAGTTCATGTATATGTTGCTGTATGCAAATTTTCTGCTTGTACACTTAGCTGTCATCATTAGAATCAATTATCTGTTCTATTTTACTGGCAAAACAATTAAGTTTAATGAGGTAAAATGCATTCAAAAGAAGTTGTTCGTTTGTTTGGCATGGAAGAAGCGGGATGATGGCCTGGGCCCGATGGATGGTGTACTTGGTCGAGAAGGGGTGAGCTTGCTGTACTGAACAAACGACAGATGGGAGGAGGAGGAGTTATGGTTTGGGGTATGATCTTTGCTAATGAAAATATATGGTTGGAATGGCTGAAAGGACAACAGAATAGCGAAAGCTACAAACAGTTGCTGGACGAGAAAGCCCTACCAAGGATAAGAAGAGAGATAGGGAATGATTTTGTTCTACAGCAAGACAATTGCAGCATCCATGTGTCAAAACTCATGAAAGAATGGATGGCTAAAGTGAATATGACTACTTTGGAATTGTCTGCAAAAAGCCCAGATCTAAATTTAATTGAAAATGTTTGGGAAATGCTTGCGCAACTTGTCTATGATGGACCTGAAATAACGAAAGAGGCTCAACTATGGGAACGGATACTAGATGCCAAAAAACAACTAATAGAAACACTTAGAGATGTTATTGTGCATATGTTTGATCATTATGAAGAGAGATTGATAAAAGTTATTGAGAAGAAAGATGATATTACAGACTATTAACAGTTTTTCAACGATGTCCGAAAAATAATGTCGCGTGTGTTTTATAAAAAATGATGAAAAATAAATATTTTTCCTTACCTAATCGATTTTCTTCCATTTTTATTACAGGTATTGTCTTTATATGTTTATGCTATTCTATTGAAGGAATTTCGCCACTCTATGGTACTCGGAAAGTCGAATACTAAAGTGTCCGAAAAATATTGTCGGGCCCCTGTAACAGTATTCATAGTATTCCTGAATTGACTAACCTGTGTTCCAGTTTGTATTTCTTGTTCTATCTCCATCTCTGCTTTTGTTATTTATTATTTTGTATGGTTTCTCAATCAGAATCCATAACATTATATATTAGTAGTTCAGCACTGTTTGTGTTGTTTCTGAGAACATTTTCCTATCTCTTTATTTAGTTTCAGAAAAGCATCTCTTTCTATTCATCTATTACTAAACTGTGGTCCTGGGCATAACAGTAAACTGCATCCAGCAACAAGGCCTCTGATTGGGAGGTTGTGAGGGGCATGGAACCACCTCTTAATTGCTGTTGTTCTCAGGAGTGGTAGCACCTGTTAGGGTCCCAGCTATGGGCAAATAGTTAACCCCACCCAAACTGGGGTCAAAACATTATGAAAGTATAAAAATACACTTTTAGAGAAATATATGTGTAAAAATAGACTTTTATAGAAAAATATACATTTTTAAAGGAAAAATATTACCAACAATACTTTTTTGAAGAAAAAATTATTACTGTAACACATTTTTGAAGGAAAAATTATTCTCAGCAAAACATTTTTGAATACAAAACTAGAAGAAATTTGAAGTTTTCTAAAATAAAATGAATAAAAAAAAATTTTTCATTAAAATCTATCTAAATCAACCTTCTCACTGTAACCAAACATTAAAAAAAATACCTTAAAACCTCACCTTTTTGGCATTAAATAACCCACAGAGGTTGATATGCCGTTAAACAAACCTCAAACTCAAAACTCGACGATACAACAAGGAGTCAGATACATTCTGAAGCGATACCTTAAAACCTCACCTTTTTGGCATTAAATAACCCACAGAGGTTGATATGCCGTTAAACAAACCTCAAACTCAAAACTCGACGATACAACAAGGAGTCAGATACTTTCTGAAGCGATACCTTAAAGCCCCACCTTTTTTAGCATTAAATAACCCACAGAGGTTGATATGCCATTAAACAAAACTCACTCAAACTATTACTAAACTGCCCAGAAGAATTAAATTTCTGTATTTGCTTGATTTTGTCATCTCAATGTGTAATCTGCATCTTGTGCGTCTCTTTTGCTAGCAATTATGCATTCCTTCTTCTTAAGGATTTGTTCTTTTTACTTTTCTTTGCTACTTTGTCCAAGAGTTCTTTTCGCTTTCCTTTCTGAATCTGCTATCACTACAGAGTCATCTACGTATCTGATGCTGTAAAGATTATATCTGTCAATAACAAATCCTGGTAGGTCCTCTAGTTCTCTAAGCATCGTCTTGCTGGACAGGCTAGATTAATCTGGTGAGAAGACACACCCTTTTACTTCTCTTTCTGGTTGTGTGTATTCACTTAACTCATTCTTTACCTGTATACTGGCTGATTGGTCCCAAGCTATTTGTTGTTTGACTACCTAATTTAGTAAACTATAAATTGTAGAAAAGATGTAATTTTTGTTTTGCTGTATGATTCTTGTATCTTGTAAAACCTGATCAATGAACAACTTTGTTTATTCTTTTGAAAATTCACTTTCCTTTATCGTCAATCAGGTGTTATTCAGAATGGTATGCACAGCGAGACTATTCTGAGGACCCTAGAAGTTATGCCAGGAGGCCACAATTTGAACAACATTAGGTATGCAGATGATACAGTGCTGATGGCATACACTTAAAGGAAACTAAAAAACCTCCTACAGAAGGTAGCTGAAGAAAGTGACAATAAAGGACTACAAATAAACTGTGAGAAAACCGAATGTATGGTCATCAGCAAAAAGGGGCAGCCCAAAAATGCCAAATACAGGTGGAGGATACTAAAATCAAGCAAGTACAAAAATTTACATACCAGGGAAGTGTTCTAACAGAAGACGGAAAGTGTGACACAGAGATCTGAAGGCGAATTGGCATGGCGAAGGAGGCTTTCCAGAAGTTGAGTAAAGTATTAAAAAACAGGACAATTTTGCTAGAACCAAAGAAAAGAGTACTGGATTGCTATGTGATGTCAGTACTTCAATATGACAGTGAGTGCTGGACAATATCAGCAAAGATGAAGGAAAAACTTGAAGCAACTGAAATGTGGTTCTACAGAAGGATGCTGCAAATATCATGGATCAAGCATGTGAGCAATGATGCGGTTTTGGAAATGATTGAAACGAAAAGGAAATTAATACTGAGCATCAAGAAGAGACTGCTAAAGTTCCTGGGACATGCAATGAGGAAGGAGGGCTTGAAGAACCTGATACTAACAGGCCAGATAGATGTAAAAAGAGACAGGGAAAAGCAGTAGATAACATATTTGAAGGACCTGATCAAGTGAATGACGGAATGAGGGTTGCGTGGTGTAACAGGAGAAAGTGTGCTAAGAGCCACCAAGGATAGGGAGATGTGGAAAGCCATGATCGCCTACGTCCTGAAAGGACAGGACACATAAAAGAAGATATTTTGTTGTTTATCACCTCCCAATCAAAGATAAACCAGAAGCATGATTACATTAGCCTGCACAGGTTTTGGTACAAGTCAACTTTTTTCTTAGCTAATTTTAGGATGCAGAATCCAAAAACAAGTTCATTTTTGCCGAATACCTCCTGATCATTTTGCTGCATAGAATTTGGCCATTTTATTTTAAAAATGGCCATTTATAGCCAAATTATTCATTGTGTTCAAATTAATTTTGAATGCCTCCTATAAAAACCATGATATTGAATTTCTGATTGTTCAAACACCTGCTTTTTATATTATAATGCCTGATGATATTGATAGTGCAATTGTATTGTTCTAAGTTATGAATGGAAATTTGAATATGATACTTGCCCTGACTGTCAATTACTCTCAATATTTTTTATCTTCCATACTTCAGAAGTTGTGTTTTATTTCACATTATGATTGTGTTTAAACCTCAAATAAGCATTTATTTTTTAGTCACATTTACAGGGATCTAAATCAGTCATGAACATTGTTAAACTTCAAATAAACATTTATTTTTTCTTCACATTTACAGGGATCTAAATCAGTCATGAACATTTTTTTTTACATAGCTGGTGTTCTGGAACAGGAAAACTAAAGCTAATAGTGAAGAATGGATTTTAATTTTGGATTCAGGACACCAGAATTGTTCAAAACAAACCAAAACATCCCATGTACCATTTAAAAAAAAAAAAAGAAAACGTTGATGGGCTGTGTTATGAGAGTTTATTTTCTTGTTTTAACCTTTAGCATTCAACCCAACCAAACTTGTCTCATAAATATTGGCTTTCAATGTTCAACCTGTAGTAGAATTGTTAGAGACAATTTATATTTACCTAAATGTAAGCTTTATTGAATTCTGAATACAAGCAGAGTTCTCTTGAATATATGTATTCAGGACAGATCCATTAAGTGGGAAAAGGATCATACCACACAAGCCACCTTACCCCATTCCATGTATACTCAGGGTGGGTTTGAGAGTGTTGAATGCTAAATGTTTAAAGGTTTCTATAGAAAAGTTGAGTTAATACAAGAACTACTTTTTTTTCTTTCTGATCTCCTAATCAAAAATGAACTATAAGCACATTACTGTGTTGTATTGGGAAGATTATGAAGTATTTTTTTTTTCTGGCTTAAAGGTTCCCATAGAAACTTTGAATCAACTTTTGGTTGAAAGACAACTGCTACAACAGCAACTGATGCAGCAGACAATCATACAACAACTTTACCAACAAGAATCAAGTCAAGTATGTCTATTTATTTATTTACAGATAGAAAAAGAAGAAAGAAAAAGTTTTAGTGTTTGTGCTGTTGCCATTTTGAAAATGTTGATATTTTTTTGGTGAGGTACCATACATGATTCATGCTTGGGTAATCATGTCTCAAAAGAGACATGACTAGTGGAAGATTTTCCCGCAGAAGGTTGCCATTACTTTCTGCGGTAGGCTGATTGCCAACCAAGGCTATAGAACTCAATCTGTCCTGCTATTTAACCCATAGCTGGAGGGAGAAGAAACAAATTAATACTTTTCTCAAGGGTATTTGCGTGTAAGTGAATGAAACGAATTCAACTGGAATTTGAACTCGGCTCTCCGGTTTCTCACTCTGAGATATTCTCTGCACCACAAGGCATATCCATATTTTGTGTAAAGTCTAAAACCTAAAATCAATGGCATTACTATCTGAGAGATAAATTCTCATCAGTGATGTGCAGAGGTTTGGTGATACCTGGGGCCAACTCCTTGATCGTATGCCCCTAAGACTCAAGTAAGGAGGAAAGACTATGTCTTAGTACTGAGAAATGTGAGAAAGGAAAACATTTTAAATATGTAAGAACAGATAGAACATGACATAAACACTTTATTTAAATAAAATATAAACTAAATTTTTATTTTACTCTTTGATTGGATGCCCTCCTCATATGGACGCCCAGTGCTGTTGTACCTTCTGTCTCACCCTTCTGCATGCTACTGGTTCTCATCACTAGATTCTATGAGTAAAGTTATTGATAGACTTTCAAATTAATAAATGAATTATTTTATTTATAATTTATTGGCTAAACTTTCGGATGCAGTTTGTAGGGATACAGAAGGTGATTATCTCCCTTTGGTAGAGATAATTTGCATGGGTCAAGTAATGGCATACAGTGATGAAAGTGGCCAGTCATTCAGTTTGTTTACAGCAGCCAAATCTGAGGCTATGTCTGCCTCCTCCAGCAAAATGCTACAACAAGTCTATGGTGCCATTTCTCTTTGGGAATATATCCTCACCAGATATAGACAAATCGTCTGGATTGCGGTCCTCAAATTGGGAATAAGACTTGCCATTTCTTCTCTGTAGAATATGTCCTTGCCTGATGATTCCAGCTCACTTGAATCTGGAGTCTTAAATATGGCTTCTTCAGAGACACAAGTATCTCCATATTAATTACCACATTTTTTTCAGCTTTAATGAATCAATTCATAATTTTTAGAAATGAAATAAAAAAAAACAAAGGATGTAAAAGTAGATGGGGGTCGAAAGCTATTGAACGTAAGTATATGATTTAAAATAGAAAAGCTGAACACTTTAAAAGAATTATCGCCCATTTTCATAAAAAATGAAAGTGAAATATTCATTTTTGACTCAAGTTTATTGAGCAACTGCTGCACAAAATTTGTTACTCAGTATTTCTACAATGATCAGAGTCTGCCTTGTCAAATACTGAAATAAATTGCTTTTAATAAAAAAAAAAATACCCAGATTAAAGTGAAAGTAACCTACTTCCTGTATCTGAAAATATGTAATGTATCTACAATTTACTTTCATTTAATAATGATAACTAGAAAATCCACCTTGGCTAACAAAACAGTTTTAATAAATCTTACAAAACACACTAAAAACTAATACCAGTCCAGCTACACCTTTTAGAAGAAATTGATATTTTGCAGGTGCACCCAAAGTATAAACACATACACTGATGTTTTGAAAAACATTTATAAAGTCGAATGTTCAGCCATTCCAGTATGATGATAACATCATATTTAGCTTAACTTAGTACAGGATGAGGGTAAATAGAGGTGGTGAGATACGAATAGGACCCAGATTGGACAGGGAGAGAGGTGCAAGCTTGATTGGGGGACCCAGGCAGTGCGATCTAATCACTGTTTGCTTTTTTCTGTCTACATTTATATATGCTACAAATTAAACTAAGAACAACTGACAATTAAAGGATGAAAAATTTTGATGCCATTCTGGTTTCTTTTCTTTTTTTTTTTTTTTTTTTTTTTTGTTTGTTTGTTTGCCTAAATCCATGAATTTGATTGATTTGCACATGGCAATGAATTCAACTGAAGTTTGAATTCCAATTGAATTACATTCACTTATGGGCAAATACCCCGAGGAAAAGTATTAATCCATCACTTCTCCCTCCAGCTATGGGTTAAATAGCAGGACAGATTGGATTCTTTAGCCTTGGTTAACAATCCTACTGCAGAAAGTAATGGCAAGTTACTGTGGAAAAATATTCTGCCCAGTCAACCATGTCTCAAAAGAGACATGATCACCCAAGTGTGTATCACGTATGGCACTTAACTTACTAACTGAAGTCTTGAAAAAACACTATATAAAAGACACTATTTTTTATCTGTAATGTTGAATGTGTTAAAATTATTCAACTCTTTAAGAAAACTTTCAAGTTGATGTTAAAAATTGCTGCAAAACATTGTTTATTTAAGATGGAATGATCTATTATGACATGAATTTGTATCTACATACATTGTATTTAATTTTCAGTTTTTCTAATTGAACTGTTCCCATATATTGTATATGATCCATTATTGGACATAAATTAGGTTACAATAAAATTTGTATTTTATATAAATACTACCTTATGAAACTAGAGATGTAGCAGAGTAGGTGGCTTATCATAAATTCGAAGCTGGAGGCACGAAAGCCTTGCACTGGCCCTGAATAGAATAATTGTGCTATGCCAACCCTGCAAGTGCTCAAATGAACATTTGTCTTCTGATAGACCAGATTTTAATAATCATAAGGATTTAACACTCTACCCCTTTAGATTAAGTAATGAGTTTGAATTTCCTTGAAAGTTACCTGGATCAACCATTACTAGCAGAAGGCGGGAGAGCATAATGGCCAAGACTTTGCAACAATAATAACAAAGATAAGGATATTAGTCTAAATGTAAATAAAGTAAGTAACAGAATGTCTTATTTAAACTTATTTATAAATGGAACTTTGTGCGTGTCCGTTACCTATACATTCTGAAATGGCTGAACCGATTTTCTTGAAAATTTACACAGTTGTACTATAAGCCTCTGCGAGTGTTCTTAGCTAGGTTTTGTGTCAAGGTACCCTCGATAAATATCGATAATCGAAAAAATCGGGTTATAGAAGGAGTGGTCCGATTTTAATCAAATTTGATACACTCATAGACAAAGGCATAAGAAATGATATTCAGAAATTTCAAGGTAGCAGTTCTTACATTAGTGCAGAAAATCGATAATATATATATATATATATATATATATATATATATATAAAAGGCAAGATGTTTGTGTGTGTGTGTCTGTTTACCTATCTGTATGTCCTTTATACAAATCCACAATTTTTATCTGATTCTCACCAAACATCACACAAATATTCTTTAGGCTGAGTCTGAGCTCCAGGACCATGGGTTAGTTTTAAATCTTTCATTACACCTGAGCAACACTGGGCTACACTGCTAGTTACTGATAAAAGGAAATCTTAAGCTTGATTGACTCTTTTTCTGAATGTTTAATTTTCAAAAATTAAATTTTTTTTTTTCTTTCATAAAGCATTGAATAAATTTTAAAATATACTTGTATCAGTTAAGATTCTGGCAGCAAAGGCTGATTTTATTTTTTTATTTTCCTTTGAATTTCTAAGGAAAAGTATCTTAAAATTCTCTTGTAGCGACTATTAAGTGATCTCCTAACTTTAAGTAAGTTAGTAATTTTTTTTGTTTTTTTTATATTCGAGTAGATAAACCCTATTGTTGGCCAGTTTATACTCCTCCCTCTTCTTTTGAACAGGAGTAGAGGTTCATCCCTTGTTTATTGTTTAGGAAAGGGTTCTCGGTTTCTTTCTCTCCTTAATAGTAGTGCTGTTGCAAGCTTCTTGTAATGTGTGAATAGTGGCAGCATCTCTTCACTCTGAGGGTACCGGGTTAACAGTTTCCTGGTTGCTGCTTCCGACTGGTAATTAAGAGCCTGAACTTATTTATTCATTTGAATGTCTTAAGAGGCTGCTCTGATCAACAGTTGAATAATATCGAGGTTTCTTGTAGTGCGATGTTGAGCATGGATAGGTGTCCCAGCAAGTGCCTCCAGTGGGCAACTCTGAGGCCATATTATGCTACAGTCTGCGCCAGTTTCCTTCTTACACATGTTGCATTTGACAACTGACTGATACTACTACTCTAGGTCTCGCCTTACCAAAAACTCTCTAATTATTACATCATACAAAGTAAGACTCAAAACTAAACCAGCGAAACAAAAATCACCTAAACCTGTTAACATCTCTTTCTTGAACATCCGAGGTATCCATACCAACTTTTGTGGTGCTGAATCCTTCCTCCACATAAATTCACCTGACACCTTAGCTCTCTGTGAAATTAACCTTGACCCTTCTAACCCTTCCTCTGATTTCTATATCCCTGGTTACCTTCCCCTCTTTATAAATCTACCATCTGCCCATGCATTGTATACTGCTGTCACATCTGGTTGGGTGCCCCTGCTATTCATCTTGGGGTTCTTGACAAACTCCAGTCACTTTTTCACTAACGTAATGTGGCTCCCCTCTGTCTCTTCTGCAAATACTTTCACAGCTTCTGCTTTGATGAGCTTAGCTCCCTGGTGGTCCCTCTGCATGAATTTATTTGTGCTACTAGACTAGCAAGTAGGTCCCACCCTTTTACAGTGAAACCAATCAAATGTAACCGCAACTTTTACTCTACGTCTTCTTTTCTCGCACTACTTACCTGTGGAATTCCCTTCCATATACTTGCTTCCCTGACAGCTACAAACTCCAAGAATTTAAATGCAATGTCAGTTACCATCTCTTATCTCTTTAACTCACATCCTTTCCCTGACAACCCTTGTATCATGTTCTTTTTTCATTCCACTCTACTCTCATGCAGCTCTCTTCACACCAGTGTTCTCATCCTTCTCTTACCCATTCTCTGAGACCCCCCGTAACTTGTTCCTCTTTCTCATCACTCTTCTCTTATGTAACCCTTTGTATGCCAGTGGCAGTATTGCCTTTCTTGGGGTGAAATGATTATATAAGAAAAAAAAAGAAGCTTATTGTCATTTCACCAGTTCTCTTACTACCACTGAAGTTAAGCAACATTGATCTTGGTCACTACCTAGATGAGTGACTCCTTGTTTGAGCAGGTGGTGTAATGAATAGCAGCTCAGAACTAGAAATTGGATATCCGTGTTCAAATTCCAGTCAGTTTTGTTATATTCAATTAAGTGCAAATACTGTTGGAAAAAGTATGAATTACCCCCGTTTTTTAAAAAAAAGTAGAAGTTTATCCCTTGTTTTTCTATAAGATTGGGTTTTCAGTTCCTTCTAAAGTCTACTTCAGCTCTCTACTCCTAATGCTTGCCCTTTTCTATGCTAATATTCTATCTTGAGTAGCTCTTGGGCCTTGTATTGGGTGAATAATAGGAAAGCAAACTCAGTAAAAATCATTATATCAAAAAATTCTTCCAATCTGAAAATATTTTCTGGCTCTAAATGACCTACAAAAGATTGGTAAGCCATAGAAACAAATCTATAAAAATAATCTTATTAAAGTTGCCTTATATTTTGTATTACAAAATTGACATACTTTTTATTATGTTTTTATTTTCATTTTAGAATCCTGCAACTATTCAACAGCTGTTATTAAAACTAATAGAAAACAACCATGTGAGTCAGCAGAATAATATTGTTTCTAGGTCAGAGTCTACGCCAGTTTATACCAACTGTTTTCTGCGAACACAGCCTCTGGTTTCCCCTCCAGGGTCACAAGTTTTGCCTGCAGCGTCTGACACCAGTACACCAACAATGATGGTATCATTAGATCAGTCAACAGTTGCCCAACAACCAATGACTTCTCCCTCAGGAAATATTACCTGCCAACAGTCAAATAAAGGTCAGCAGGTCCACCTTCCACAAACCCAAAACCAAACAACCATTTCCCCTGTAATTACTATGTCCTCCTTCATTCCCTCAAATCCGTTAGCTGTACATCAAAATCTCTGTAGTCAGTCTCAAGTAACCCTTCCGTTTCCGTCAACCAATGAATTATCTTCAGTTCCTGTCCTAACACCGATCAATTCCCAAGCTGGATTAATCAACAACATCTCTGCTAGTTCCAATGTGATACCCTTAACGCAAACACAATCACCATTAGGATTGGTTCAAAAATCCGTGCCTTCAACATCCAACCCTGATTTAGAATCTACAGTACAAACAGTGACCTCAAACACAAAGGTCACCACGGTCCCTCTACAAACAAGCCCTGCCGCTAAAACTTTAGAAATGGTTAGTGTCAGTATCCCAGTGATCTCTACAAATACTACAGGCTTAGCTGAGAACTGGACAAATCTTTCTGTCCATGTGCCACAGTCGCAAAACCCCAACAATTCATCCCATACACAACAACGGACAAATGTAACCCCTAATATGCTCCCTATTAATGTTCTACAGCGCTTTTTGAATGTGACAGGGTTGATAACAACAAGTGATACCTCTGGTAATACAACAGCAACGGTTTCTGTACCAATGACTAGTAGTAAGTATATGTGCAAAAAAATTACAAATACATGTAATACTGTTGTTTGCAACTCCGCTTTACCCCCCCAACTTGGACAGGATCAGCAAATTCCAGTTGCATCTCTCACACCAGAAAATTGTAACATCCTTTCCACCCCACACCTCAAGCTGGCTTCGTCTTCGTCTGGCTCTGCTAATAACACAATGCATCAAAACACAGTATGTGTCACAGAGACCTCTTCAAGTGGACAGTTCTTACTTCCTATTTCATCTGCTCAGCCTAAAAAGAGCACAAAATTGACCAGTGTCTTGACAGGAGATGCTGGTCAGCAATACATTAATTGCAACAACAACACCACTGTGATGTTTCAAACTGGTGAAGATGTTGAACTACTGCAGTTGGTCCCTTTATCTGTAACTCAGTCTGGGTCAAAGGATAGCTCTGGACAAACAGGAGCTGTCACAACACTAACAACATCTCACAAGAACATTCTAACTAGTGCTGAACAATCTAGAACATCTACAACCACAAGTGTCACCACAGATCTCTCATGACTTTAAGGTATTAGTAAAGTTCTTAACCCTGAAACGCTAACCATCAATTAAAGTTACACGACTACTAGCCATACGTATATCATACCAGATTTTGAAAATATCAAAAGAATATTAAATATAAATCTTTATTTGAAATATTTTACATTTTTTTTTTTTTTTTTTTTAATCATTTCACCCTGAGCAAGGCAGAAACGCCACTGATGTGCAGGGGGCTACATAAATGTATAAAGATTAATTAGAAAAGAGTGAAGAGTACAAACTAGTTAGAAAGGAACAATAGAAAGCTGAGAAAGCAGGTGCAATGACAGATACATAGGTGGAGAGAAAGGGAGGGTTATACAGGGGTGGGGAGAGAGCTAGAGTCCAGTGGTTAGTAAATGAGTCTTGACTTTGCATTTAAATTTCTGGAGGTTGTAGCCGTCAGGAAAGCAAGAATACAGGAGCAAGTTCCACAGGCGGGAAGTGTGAGAGAAGAAGCTGCAGGAGTAGAATTGTCGTCTGCATTTGGCTAACCTGACTGTGAATGGATGGGACCCAGATGCCAGTCTGGTTGCACGAGTAAACACCTGTTGAGGAGGCATCAGTGACTTAAGTTCGTCTGAGCAGAAGCCATGAAAGTATTTATCATGCAGGCACTTCAAAATTTATACTTTGAGTTAACATTAATAGGAACTGAAAAACATTATTTAGGTAAGAAAATCAGGTACTGAAAGTTTAATTAAATTGTAATTAAAATGGCGTCATTTGTACTGGGTACTATATATCCATGGTTAGTGTTCTCGGGTTAACTGCTCTAGTTTGTAAAAATATCATGGATTGAAGTGATCACTGCAGGATGCTGGTCTGTAGTGAAATAATAATTTTTCAAAGCACTCTTTACTGGGTGACCTACTACTATGACATGGTGACAGATTATGTGTGTAATTTTAATAATGTCTGACAATAATACAAGATAATATTTTCCTATATCAAAAAATGATTTATTCACTTCAGAACTATTGTCAAATTAACATGAGCCAAATCAAGGGTATGTGGTTTTTGGTCTTTCTTCAAACATTTAATCTTGTATCTGAGTAATTCTCCTTCTCCCCTCATGAATCAGACGTTTATATAACTTCCTGTTAGCTTGTTTATGCATATCCTTAGTTGAGCTGGATTTACTTCCTTTTATGCTGATGTACTCAGTAACATCGTTTGAGGCCTGATTCTGTACTTGATGGCTTGGAAGTTACCTTCTTGGTCAACTCTTGGGATTCCTAGATCTTTTGTCTTTCTGAGGTGACAGCTAGTGCAAAACTTACTTTGGTATCCCTTAAGGTGAACCAAGCAGATATTGGTGTCACCACAGATCAACTCTTCTTTGATTCATACTATTGATATTTCCTGACATGAATCACATACTACACGTGTAAGAGTTTAACAAATCTGTGTAACAAAGTGACAACTATACAAACAAATCTTGTTACAAAGGTAGTAACCTAACAGAGTGTACAGAGAAGGAGCAAGACATGAATATTATGAGGATATGTAGGATAGATAATGGTGACCCTAGACTTGAAGAAGTTAAGATTGTAGTCATTTGAGAAACCTCCACTCAGGATTTGCTTTACAATGCAACTGTTCTGGAGAAGTTGTCTGAATGGAACTTCATCTTTACCAATGGAAGATCAAGAGAAGGCAGATAATTCAATACAGTATATGTAACCTAGCACGTCCTAGCTGTGAAGGTCTGAACTGGTACAAACAAGCAATAGAGTTTGCTAGAACATTTGCCATGAAAATATGGATAGAGTAGTCAGTGGATCACTTTGATAGTCATATATATTATGAACATAATTTTCAATAAAATCAGTTTTGATTTTGCAAGTGAATGATTAAAAATTGATCTTTAGATGTCACTAACATGCAAATTGTTAAGGGGAACATAGCAAAAATCTTATGTGAGGGAAAAGGACGTAGTTTAAATAAAAGATATTTGAAAAGTAACTTGCTATTTTAAAACTTTTTTCATAAACTTCATCACTTTAGAATTTATCTTTGTATAAATCTCATTTACAAATCAATTTTAGATTAATTCAATGTCAATAAGTTAACTAGGTTATTAATATTACTAGTACTTTGAAAATTAAAAACTTGTTTTAAATAAGGTATTACAATTTTTTTTTTATAAATAGCTGGCATCAGAATGTAAAAATAAATCATTTGACAATTCAATTTTTTGTTCCTCCAAAATTGTCATTTGTAATTTGTTTGAAGAAAGAATAAAAGAAAAAAAGATAGTGGTTTAATCTTTTTTATAAAATTTAATTTAATAAAAGCTGATGTTTATATTTCATGTAATAATCTTTGAAGAAAAATATGTAAGAAAACTGCTTTCTGTTTTAAAAAAACATTTAAGAAAACAGTTTTAAAAATATTTAAGCAGTTTTCTGTTTTAAAAAAAATTTATAAACTGTTTCCAGTTTAAAAAGCATTTAAGAAAACTGTTTTAAAAATATTTAAGCAAACAATTTTCTGTTTTCAAAAATATTTTAAAAACTGTTTCCAGTTTAAAAAATATTTAAGAAAATTGTTTTATGCTTGCGCTTGGAGAGAGTTCTGATTCACCCTTTGCAGTGGATGTGTCTATGTAGCTGTTTTGAAGTTTCTATTTTGTATTGCCAACTACCATGTTGGAATGAGTAGATGAGCAAGGAGCTGGTAGGTTATCCCAAGTATCACCTACTTACCCACCTAAATGAGCAGGCCTGGAATAAAACATCTACATATAATATGGAAAACAGGGCTTGTGTTCTTATTTTTTGATGTGGTGTATTTTTCTTTCATCATGTTACCTGGTGAGCAAGCATTGCAGTCTTCCTTGGCTTTTGGTGAACACTGACGAGATCAAGAACTTGAATGCACCATGGGGTGATTATTGGTCATCTGGTGTTAAGGTTAATTGAGGGCCATGTTTATGTTTACAATTCTACTCTGTTTTCTTCTATATCTGTTCATGCAGTTGTCCACTTTATAGAGTATTTTCCTTCTGCTTACAGTCCCATTGGCGTAACACCCAAAATAACACTTAACACATCGCTCAATAAATCCTGGGCCTACCTAATAAAACAACACCTTTTAGACAAAATTCGACTTTATTCATCAACATGTTTTCTCTAAGGGTGATTCCAATGCTTCTCTAACCATTCAATGCCTATTTTGTAGAACGATTTGTCTTTGGCCACAAATGACACCTCAATTTCTGATATCATTTCTTTATTGGAGCCAAATCTTCTTCCTTGGAGCATTCTTTTTTGGTCTGCAAACAGCCAGTGGTCGCTGGGGGCCAGATCTGGAGAATAGGGTGGATGTGGAAACAATTTGAAGTGCAATTCCTGTAGTTTTACCATTGTTGCAATCGAATTGTGACATGGTGCGTTGTCTTGGTGAAAGATTACTTTTTTCTTCTTCATTTGTGGCCATTTTTTAGTGATTACTTCCTTCAAACATACCAATAATGTTATATAATATTTGCTATTGACAGTTCTTCTTTTTTCAAGGTAATTGATGAACAAAATACATTGCACATCCCAAAATACGGTGGCCAAACAAAACCTTACCTGCTGATGTTTGTGTCTTTAGTCATTTTGGATGGCTTTCACCTGCTGCTGTCTACTAAGCTGACTGCTGATTTGACTCTGTAGTGAAGTGGTGGATCCATGTTTCATCCATTATCACATATTTACATAAAAACTCCTTGTTGCGTTGAAACAGTTGCAAACAATGATCTGAATCATCAACGCGTTGTTGTTTTTGATTGACTGTGAGCAAACACGGCATCCACTTTGAACAAGGCTTTCTCATTGACAAATGTTCATGCAAAAATGGTGTATACACTGCCTTCTGATATATTCAAAATCTCTGCTATCTCACACAACTTCAAAATGAATTTGTGGATTTTTTTTGGTGTTTTCTGGGGCAACTTTTGATTTTGAACAACTTGAGCATTCAGCATCATTTGTGTCTGTATGACCACGTTTAAAGTCAGCATACAATCTCTTAACTATTGTTTCCAATGGAGCAGAATTTGAATAACACTTATGAAGCCATTGCTTTGCTTGAACAGTATTTTACCCATCAGAAAGCAATTCTTTATCAATACACAAACTTCACATTTTTTTTTCATTGTTTTGAAAATTTGCAACAGTAGCTTCCCTTAATTGTAAATTGTAAAATAATAATATGATTGGGCCCAAATTTTGTCACGTGCCATTTGAAGGTTACTACTTCATTAAAATCAAATGGATTTTTTTATTAATGGTGCCATCTATAGGCCCGGGACTTATTGAGTGATGTGTTAAGTTCTAACAACCAAAATATTTCATTTGTTTGTTGGCTTATGACATATCATGTTGAAACAGTGGTTTCTGAGGGATCACTGAAGTTAGGCAATGTTGAGGCTGGTCAGTATCTAGATAGGTCACTACTTGGGAATATCAGGTGCTGTTTGCTTGGATGTGTTTATTGGATAATGGCTCTTGGAATTATTAAACGAAGAGCCATGATTCAATTCAGGTTGGGTTTGTTACATTTGCTCATGCACAAATAGCCATGGGAAACATATGAATCCACGTCTTCTTTATCCAGCTATGGGTTAATTAGTAAAGATTTGTATCACTAAATCATTAGTATCTCAAAAAAGAAAAATTTACAATCTAAAAATATGTTGATAAGCTGCAGAAAGCTAATCAATCAATCAATCAATGTAATACTGTGGATCCATATGGGCATGTCTTTGTGTTTAATTTACATTCTCTGGAATATAAATGTATAGAAATTACCATGGCCACAAATTGAGGGATTAATTTATAAATTAATTGTAATATAGAATTGATACCACACTTTATATCTACACTAGCAGTATAGCCCGGCGTTGCTCGGGTGTAATGAAAGCTTTAAAACTAATCCATGGTCCTGGAGCTCAGACTCTTTGGACGTTGGCACGAAAGACTAAAAAGCAATAATTGTTTCCAGTTAAAGCGAAACTGTAGACTGAAAGAAAAATGAATGGATGTTAGTCAAATTTTGATTTGCTGGTATCGATATCAAATAAGTTTTTTTTTGTCATAAACTGAATTTTGAAGGCTAAATAAGTCCTCTGAGTAAATGGTATCATGGCTGAGACTAAGAAATACAATTATACCTACTTAGAGCCAAACCTGAAGCAAAAACTAAAATAAAAGGGCTGAAAACAATAGACATACAGGCAGATAAACAGACACACACACACACACAAACATTTTATATATATTATCGATTTTCTGCCCTATTGTAAGAACTGCAACCTTGAAACTTCTGAATATCGTTTCTTATGTCTTTGTCTATGAGTGTATCAAATTTTATTAAAATCGGACCACTCCTATAACCCGATTTTTTCGATTATCAATTTTTGATATTTATCGGGGGTACCTCAACACAAAACCTAGCTAAGAACACTCACAGACGTTTATAGTACAACTGTATAAATTTTCAAGAAAATCGGTTCAGCCATTTCAGAGTCTATAGGTAACACACACACACACACACACACACACACACACACTTCCATTTATAAAAAAGTTTAGATTATAATTTCTTGTTTATCAAATTGTGATCAGGTATGAATTCCTCCAGCTATGGGTTAATTAGTAAAGATTTGTATCATTAAATCATTATTATCTCCCCACAAAAAAATTCTTACAATTAAAAAATATTTTATGGCTTTAAATAACCTGCAAAGGGTTGATAATCTGTGAAAAAAAAAAAAATGAATGAATGAATCAAATTATGAATTGTTTTGTTTGCATAAAAATTGAAAATTGTGCTATGATACTCCACCCTTCCAGCAGTTTAAATGCATTTTGGTAACATCTATGACATAATCAGAGGAGATTATGTGAAGAAGAGAGACTTTTTTTAAAAAGAATGAATTGGTAAAAAATGATTTCATATGTAGTTGCATTCGTTGGTTATGTTGCGAGTTGCATTGTGCAGTGAAAATAGAGAAAAATGGACGAGAACAAACGATATGAAGGAGGAACACAAAGACACGTGTGACGGGTATGAGAGAAGTTAAGTTGTGGTTTTAATAACAGGAAGTAAAGAAAAAAGGGATTACAGAGGAAGGGAGGTAATTGAATTAAGGATCGTAGACACGAGTTATCGTACTTACTTTCAACAGGTTACACTTAAGAAGACTGTTTGGTGCTGTTGGAAATTTAAACAGTGTAAAATGACTCTAAACGTTATTTTAGTGGATACACATGTTTGAGAAAAAGCCCAGTTTTTAAACAGTGTGAATTACATCTGTGCATTGAGGAGACTGAATAAAGAAAATGCACAGGTTGGTAGATTTAATTCAAACTATTTAAAAAAAACAAAAAAAAAATGGGACTTCTAGTCAAACACAAAGCTTGCTCACTGATTGGTTGATGTCAACTAATCAGATCATTTGCATGTCAAGAATGATTCAGATCATTTGCATGTGAAGAATGATCTGGAGCCACTAGTCGCCTATTTAAGCAAGACTTTTTCTCACCTCGTCAGTGAGACCCCAACTGCTAAATAAATCCATGACAGTTGGAACAACGCACCAATCTCACTCACACCCACATGCTGATAATAATTTTTACACCTTCACTAGAAACTTCTTTCAACAACATTCTCTCCAACAATTGTATAACAAGAACAATTATCAAGAACACTCATTAACATTTATTCAGTAAACTTTAAACTAATTATTCTTTCAGTCAAAGGGAGGCAACTCTTGACTAATTCAACCTTTCTTACTTAAATGCATGCTTTCTTTTACATCGTTGTTTGATTCTACGTTCTGTTAATACATATATTTTATGTAACAATGTCTTTAGTTATTCTTCTTGCGTGAGTCTTGTGTTTTTTTTTATCAAAATTAAATTAATGTGGTAAAGTCCGCCACAAATCCACTTGTGTCTTTGGAACCTTTAAAAAAATGTTTCCTTCTTTAGAACAGTTCTATTCACAGATTTCACATGATTCACTTTTTTTACCATTTACTTTTTCCGTGAGAAACAGGTTAGCTCATCCACAGGTGACAGTCTAAAATAATTTTTCTTTCTGGAACTTTGTTTTTGCCTTGAGGACAAAGTTTTCATGTCTCCTTATCTACACTTGGTTGAAAATTATTACACCATCTCAATTATTTGCTGACCCATTTTCTTGTATTGAAGAGGCTCCCGAGGCTTTTAAGGTTTAAATTTATATGTGGGTGAAAGACACTCTTCTGATTGGAGGAAAAAATACAAAGAGCATATATATATATCAAGTTTGAAAAATAAAATTGGAAACTGTCCAGTGTGACCAAATTAATTTTGGCACTTCTTTTTAGAATCAATTCTAAATTTAGTAACTTTTACAGACAAATGTAACGGGTAAATTTTCATTTTAGGTCCTGAAGGCTTTTCCCCTTTCAAATTTATCCAAAATAGCATTATTTCTGTGCAAATGTATATGCTGAACTCAAATCAACAATTGAGTTATTGAAGAAACCTACCTTTTTTGATCTGAAGGTCCAGAAAAAGTCGAACTACATTTTGTCTCCTGTAACTCTCACAATGTCATGTAATTAACTGCTGAATGTCTTTCAGCGTAGGACAACAAATTTTGGTCTATTTTCGGTCGATTTTCTTCCTTTACTGAAACTTCCGCTTATTTACTTCCTGTAATGAAAGTAATACGCTATTGTATTTCTACGCATATTACTTTCATTACAGGAAGTAAATAAGCGGAAATTTGTTGCCTATGCAGAAAGTCATTCTGCAGTTAATTACATGACTTCGTGCGAGTTACGGGAGACAAAAAATGCGAGATGTAGTTCATTTTTTTTATGAACGTTCAGATCACAAAATGGAGGTTTCTTCAATAGCTAATTGTTGATTTGAGTTCAACATATACATTTGCACAGAAATAATGCTATTTTGGATAAATTTGAAGGGGGGAAAAGCCTTCGGGATCTAAAACAAAAATTTACTATGTAACAAACCAAATTAATTTTTTCTGGCTTACTTTTGAGAGAAGTGTATTAAAAGAAAGTAAAAGACAAACTGAGACAATTATAATATTTAATTATAACTATCTACACTTTTTATTAATGATTATTTTGAATTAATTTTTATTACAAAGCAATATAAGATATCTATAGTGGGATGCTTATTGTTTTCCTGTTAGTAGTGGGAGTCCATTCTAGTGAAGTGTATTTGTATACCGTTGCAGGTTAACAGAATTTAGTCTTGTGGTAGATAGCCCACTGTAAGTCATAAAATGATTATAAAATCAAGAAAAGCAAATTGAGTTGAAAATAACATTTACATATACACATATCAATTAATGTTTTTACAATTAAAATAATACTTGAATATAGGTCCAACGGAGGTTAAATGTTCATGGTAAATATAATGCTGAAAAAGATAATTAGTGTTTAGGAATGTGGGGAGCAGAGGTATTTGAGGAATGTCTTTGAAGTAGTTGCTCCTCAGGTCAGTAAGTACTTTTGAGATAGGGGAGAAGGAAAGAGGCAAGTGTAGTAACCGCTTGACTTAAGTCAAGGGGATATTAATTACACTCTTCTCCTTAGTCTCTTCCTGGTCTGTCTGCTGGGTGCTTTTTGTCTCGGCTTTTTATATCTGCTTTTTATATCTGCTTTTTGGATCAAAACAGCTCATTTTGGGATTTCACACTTGTATTTGATTCTGGGCTTTCCATTGGCTGGTAAATAAAATTTGCGTAGGCTAGCGAAATGGAAATTTGATATTTGATTCATTTTTATTTTTCAACTGAAACATCTGTGCGAACACAGATGCACAACGGCAACTTTTGGTCATTTTCTTTTTGGTCAGTATAGAGCAAACATCCGGTCCCTCGCTTTTGCTCAGTTGGTATCACCACATATATCTTTACCTACTTTTAAAAATTGTCAACATATAAATCATTATAATTCTGTTCCTCCGCTAGTTTGTTAGTAAGTTAGCATGTGCATTGTACTTTTACTCCAGATAAATAGTGGACTATTTGATTTTGATTGTGAGGAATGGTGAAAAAAAAAAAAAAATGATGTATCAGAGATGATTACTGGCTTTTGTGAAAAAGAAAGAATACATAAGAAAGAAAGAGGAAACAATAATGCTCTTACGTTCTTAACATCTTCTTCACTGAAATGGAAAACTGTGCTGTTTCTTATTTTATTTTCCACACACACACACACACACACACACACACAATAAAAATTAATTCATACCACGTGTATCTATAAAAATACAACTGCGCGGGAATTCACCCCTTACCATACCCTGTGGGGTCAAAAACAAGGACGGCGCACCCAAAAGTTCAGACATAGTGGAAAGCACACCACGTGGTCAAAAATATGATTTATTGACCAATCAGAGCTCTACATAAGAAACACATTTATTAATCTCCCTGGATCCTCACCATTCAGATAAAAGGAAGGTAGAAACTCACAACAGACCAGAGGGAACAGTGACTAGCTGACACCAAAAGGGCACACGCACAGCGCACAGCGCACAGCGCACACACACAGAGAATTCCGCAGTTCACACACCAGGCAGTATCACGTATCAGTGAACATTCTTTCACCCTCTCTTTCTCGCCTGCTACACATCGTCCTACCTTTCCCTCTCACATTTCCAGTTCCTTTCTTTCTCCATTTTTTTACAGCTTTACGGACAATTTTATTTTTGTACAAAAAAATAATTCTTTTATTTTTTTTACGAAAATAAACAAAAGTTTATTTTACTTTATTTGTAGTGCATTTTTCTTTTTATTATTTGTTTGAGGGACTTCTTAGCCCCCTCTACAAAACCACGTCAATTTTTAATCTTTTCATTTGTACCTTCTTACTTCTTTAAATAATGACCTGCATCCATACTTATAACAATAAGCAATGAGGGATGTTTAAACATATATTTTGCGTTTATGAAACTTACAAGGAGCTTATTTAATCATTAAGAATTATGATTCATTAGAAAATTAAATTGGAAAAACTGAGATTTTCACAGATTCTGCTACTTTGTAACAAATTTCTGTATTTAAGAATTTAATCTTTTTAAAAAAACATTTCAACAGATTCCATGATCCTATTGTTTACTTTTGTTTTATATTTAGTTTTCTACTTTTGTCCATATAAAGTATTTTTTTAAAACATAAATTTTGGTATCATTTGAAATTAGTGTATTTTTTAACAGGAGTTACTGGCCTTTATGTCAAACCTCCGCTTGGTGTCGCTACGTGTCATTGCAGACTGAATTCTTTCTTCCTGCCACATCAACATGGAGGCTTTCTATAACTTACCATTTACTGTTCTCGTTTGTCCAAATTTGAAATTGAAAAGACCCACATGGCTAAAACAACCTTCATCAATGTTCATGTTCGTTCTAGTTTTGCTTTCTTATTTTATGGTCACAGGTGGTGAGTACTTTTCCGATCTTATATTTGTTTAGGGACGAAACACCAAAAAAAGCCTTCAGCCATCCCCATAAAAAATATATGTTTATTGACACGTAATACTAAAAAAATTGTCGTGATTTTTCATAAATTATTATCTTTTTTGTTTTTTTAATTTTATATAATTTTAATTAAGTTTATATGAGGCAATATTGATGCGGCTACATTGAAGACTTTATTTTCCCTTAAAAGAAAAACGATTTTTTTTGGTGTTTTTCACTATTTCAGACAATTTTTTAAGTCTTTTCCATGCATTTTTACAAGAATTTTTTTTTTGTCTTAAAAGAAATATCTGAAAAGCGTTCTATTTATTCATCATTTAAAAACAAAATTATTGACAGTTTTTTAAAGGTTAACAAAGATCTTGACTAAAAAAAAATGTTTATTTCTTAAGTTTGAAACTGAAGAAATGGCAGGGTAGACTTGGCTCTTTAGCCTTGTGTGGATGAAGGGTAACTGAATTTCGAAACGTGGAGGCAACAGAAAATTTATTTGATTATCTGTCTAAAGAAAACATTGCAATTCATTCTTCTATAAAAACTAAAAGGAAGTTATCTGTGGGAAAAAAAGACGTACCGTTGACGCCCAGAAAATATATGGCATTAAAATAAAAGTTTTGTTTGAACAAGGAAATTTTATTGTACGAGTCTTTCTTCTTTTTCAAGTAAACTTTTAATAAGATTTATGTTGAAACTATTGTTAAGAATAATATCGAATCGAAACTATACAAAGAAAGTCCGGTTTTGTGAATTTGTCAATTGTTTTCTGGATTATTAATAAATCATGTTTTTATTTATAAACATCAAACAAAAATACAATTTAGCTAGAAAAAAGGGCTAATTTAGAAAAAGAAAAGATTTTACTGTTAAGTTGTTGACTTTTCTTTTTTTAAGAAAAAAAAAATGCATTTATTATTTGAATGTATCCAATGTCCAATCCAAAGGGCATTCTTCTTGAATCTTGATTGTTACAAAAATTCAATCGTTGGACTTGCAGTTTGAGTGTAAAATATTAATGGCAATAATAATAATAGTAAATAGATTTTTTAAAGTTTAATGTTGCAAAAAACAGTTCCAATTTCAGCATACCGGTGATTTACTTCTTATTTTTAAAAATGTTTTCTTAACACGCCTTAGAGATGTTTAGTTTAATGCTGTGTCTCTTTCTATAACTTTTTTGTGGGTATGGCACTCCATTTTTTTTCTTTATCTGTGGACTGTGAATTAACTTCTTAGGAAATATGGCATGATTCTCGCTTTTGCCTTCACCAGAGTCATGAATTCAGAGAGTAGCTCTCCTTCTAGACTGGCTGCTACAAAAAGACATTGAGTGTTAGGACAAAAAAAAAAGTAGTACTAGCCAAGGGTTATTAAAACCCTAGGAATTAATAATGTATGTATTGTTAAATTCATTTGAAATTTACATAAATATTACTTATTTATAGCATGAAATAAAACTATTTCTTAAACATAGTTGAACTCCCCCCCACCCCCCACCCCAATTTGAAATGTGCCTACAGCTTGTCAAGCTAAGTGTATGGCGATCACAAGTGACATAATTGTACAAAAAGAAATTGTTTTTCCTGTAAAGAGAAGAAACACATGAGGTTTTGTACACATAGAAATTACCCTACAAAAAAAACTTCAAATACACTGAAAAAAAAAAAGATTTTAAAAATATGAAGGCACAGTGATTTGTGTTAAACTTAAATTTTTGATTGGTAAATATGATCTTCATTTAAAAAGTTAATAAACAACAACAAATCTTTGAAGTATTTTAAAAATATTTTCGAAACTTTATAAATTATTATAATTATGAAAAGTTTTTAAAATTTCATTATTAATTGAACAATGTTTTCTTCGTGCTATGTCATTAATATATTATTAAAGCAATTAAAAGCTTATCAATTTAAATAATGTCATAGTTTTATTGCATTTCTTATTTTACTATTGAGAGCAGATTTTCAGAAATAAAGGCAAAATGTTTTAAAAAAAAAAGAATGGATGATTTGTATTTTTTAATGAATCCTGCATTTAACTAATAAAACCAATTTTCTCACCAAAATTTAATTTCTTTCCTCTTAATAATAGCAAACATTTTGATGGAAAAAAAAATTTTTTTTTATTAAATTTGGAACCTTTTTTCTTTCTACTATGATTTTTTTGAATAAAAATTCTGTGTAGAATGAAAAGGTAAATTTAACAATTTCTTTTTTTATTTAGGGAAAAAATTTTCCTCATAGTGAAGCAATCAAGAGTAAGAAATTTACTTTTTTATATGAGAAAAAGGTTTCAGATGCAAAATGGGAAGATATCCTAAAATATACTTTATCACAAGTGTTTAAAAAAAATTTCACATTTGTTTTATAAATAATAGATTAACTAAAATTTCAGTCTTAGATTTGCTTTTTGTTTGCAACTAAGATATCTCAAACATAATTTTTCATAACTTTTTTTTCTGCAGAATTTTCCTATTGGTACATAGGGTAAAATGTGCCTTTTGTTTTTCTGTGGGCCAGCACCCACAGGCATTTTCTTTTAATAAAGTATTTTTCTTAAAATTGATGAATCCCTCAAACAAAAGTTTACATTCTTCACATAATATTTCCTATGTGCAATGAAAAATTCAATTTTCAGTTTCTTTGTTGTGTTTAGTAACAACTGCTCAGTGAAATAAATTTAGAGTAGATTTTAACTTTGTGTAATTTTTAAATGCATAGCTTAGTTGAAAAAAAAAACTATAATTTTCCTTAGCATCAAAATTCATAGAAAAATCTCTGTGATAAAATTTTGATTATAGGAAGTGTGACATATATACTCATGCCAGTGGCATGTATCCCTAAGAAGCAAGGTGCATATTCTGTACCCAATAAAAATTCTGTATAAAATTAAAAATCTTTATTATATTTATTTTATTAGAATCTTACAGTATTTTAGAGATACTATCTTTATATTATATTTATCTGCTCATTCTTAAATTAACACTTCCAGCCATTTCTGTTATATAGCTCTACCCAGTTCTTCATTTCTGATTTTGTTATCTATACATTGATTAATGAAAGTTTTTATTTCTTTTCTAACTCTTGACTTGTTTCCATAATTTAGATCCTGTAACATAAGCTGAGGCACAACTTGTTTACTTTTCCAGCAATTGCCACTAAAATGCATTCATCTTTCACTAATTGTAACTGTGATAATCTGTTGCCATATAATTCTTTAGTTGATCTTATGTTGTTCCCAGTTAACATTTGGTGCTTTTCTCAATAATTGAATTAGTGTCATTTTTTTTTTTTTTTTTCCTTACTTTAAGTTCACCTGCTTGAAAAAGGACTGTTTCAGTTTATACTGTTGACTAAGATGTTGAAGTTTTAGACATTTTTTATACCTTTTGTTATAAACACTTGAAACTTGTAAACAGACATTCACCTTTGAATATTTGTACTCAACTCATAATATGCATAATTCAATTTTCAGTAATCTCTTTCCTCAATAAAAATGTCCCTTCCAAATATAGTTTATTTGGGGAAATTCTAAAGTATTAAATTTTAAAGTATTTATAGTAGGTATTTCTGGTCAAATTGATAACAAAACAGCATAGTATGAATAAAAAAGGTCCCAAACTTAATAAAACAAACTTTTTCCTTCAAAATGTTTATTATTATTAAGAGGAAAGATCAAAGTAATTTTTAATTATTTAAACATTTTTTTTTTTAATCCCTTCTAACATTTTTGAAATTTTGTCAAAGTTTTGTTTTGATTTTTGAGTTAGCGGCTAAGAAACGTTACGATTGTTTTACAATTGAAACCTAATGATTGCATTACCCACTTTTTTCGGTGACAAACACATTCATTTGGAAATTCTTGCAAAAATCAAATAATTGTCAGATTTTAATGAAACTTTCAGTACTCATTCACAAATGAATTAAATTATTTTTGAAGTTATTATATTTTTTTAAAAATCTTGATAAAAAATATATTTTTTTATTACCTCTGTTATCCCACCTCCATGTAAATCCATGAAATCTTAATAAATTTTATACTGATGGCTAACATTTGTAACTTTGTTTTATTAGTTCAATGCAGGACACATTGGGGAATATAAATCATCTATTTTTTTTTTTTATTTTAAGTTCGCAATCATTATTCGAAAACCTTCTCCAAAGAGTAAAATAAAAAATGCAATAAAGCTCTGATATAATTTAATTTGATAAGCTTTTAATTGCTGGAATAAAAATAACTATTGAGGACATTATACTCTGAAGAAAAATTTTTTTTTCGATTTAATAAAATTTTAAAAATTGTTTTCATGTTTTTATTATTATTATTATTAAATAATTTAATATAAAATTTTAAAAATATTTTTAAAATCTTCAAAGAATTGATTGCGGGTAGACTTTTAGTTAAGATTGATGATTATATTGTCTATCTAAAATTGAAAAGTTTTTAATAAAAATCGTTTTGCAGAAATATTTTAAATTAATTAAAAAAAAAATTGTGTGTAAATATGTTCATTTTGATTAAGTACGATGTTCCATTTGAGTCATAACCTGTTTCCATAAAAATTAAATTAGATATTTTTTACCATGCCTTAAACATAATGATATATTATGTTATTTATTAATAAGTTTTCTTAGAATGAAATTAAAATAACCAAACTTTCTTATTAAATTAAAATTATTTTAAAAGAAATTTAAATTTTGAAAAGTTTATCTTTTAACCTAATTGAAATTTTAGCATGTTTGGTCGCCACCCTTTTAGCGTTCTTGACAAATTCCAGCTGTCATATCTTTTGTCACCCCAATAACGCAGATAAAAGAGGGCTACCGGAGTTAAAAAGTTTTTTTTATTGTAAATTTCTGGCAGTAAGCAATTATTACTTGATTGAAATCAGATAAAGGTAAGTTTGAATTTTAAAAATTGACTTGTCAGCTAGGTATATTTTATTTTAGCAAGATTTTTAAAACGGAAATTTGGCTACTGTTTACGTAATGTGTCGATCAATCAAAAATGGTGTGAAATTTAAACTTTATTTTTTCAATGCAGAAAAAAATAAATTAAAATCAATATAATTTCAGTTTAAAATACACCGGTGTATTTTTCTTTCTGGAATTAAAATTTAATATCTTGGCTTTCAATTAAAGCTAATTTTAAAGCTTGTTGAAGATAACTTACTTTTAAAAGGTATTGAAAATGAGTGGAGGTACCTATAACATCCAGTAGTTGTTCTTAATTTGATAATTTGGGTCAGTGAAGATAGCAGTACTTTTCTTGTTTATAAAAATGATTAATGTTTTCAAGGTGATTATGGTGATCCACTATTTCCTATCCTTTATAGATCTAATATAGTAATGTTTTCCTTTTTACCATGCCCCTCCCCCTGTTCTGCAATCAATTCACACAGGCTCGTCTGGTAGGTAGTTTTTTGTCTTCTATGTCCTGTAAGTGTCATTTTCCAAGCCTCCTTTTCTCTTTGTGTCTCTGAAAAATGTCATCTGTCTCTTTGTGATTCTAAGTGTCTTTTTGTTTCCACTTTCCTCAAGACTCATTGCTTATGGGTTTCATCCATGGTATTCTTAGTATCCATCTGTAGAACCATATTTCACTTGCTCTAGGTCCCTTCATTTGTGAGGAAATTGTCCAACATTCAATGCTAAAAAGGATGATCGACATTAAGTTCACCATTCTTTTTTGTTTCTAACGAAATGTTGTTTTATAGTACTTTGCTTAGTTCTTTAAGGCATCTTTTGCTATTCCAATGAGTTTTCGGATTTCAAATCAGAAATATACAAATGACCTTTTGGTTCTGTAAAAGATTATCGTTCATTACATGTATTGTAAATTACATTTTTTGGTAAATGTTAGTGGGTCGAAAATAGTTACATGTTTATTTACTTTTATGGTTCAAGGGAAGTAAATAAATTGTCAATATAAGGGAGATAATTCTATGTGCAATGCTATTAATGACAAAAATAACACGATATACCGTATATCAGAGGTCAGTCAGTTAAGTGCCATACGTGATACACGCTTGGGCGATCAGTCTCGAAAGAGACATGACTAACTAGGTAGAAGATTATCTCGCAGTAGGTTGCCATTGCTTTTCGGTAGACTGGTTGTCGACCAAGGCTACAGAACCCAATCTGTCCTGCTATTTAACCCATAACAGGAAGGAAGAGACGGATACCTTTCCCAAAGATATTTGCGCGTAAGTGAATGCAATGGATTCAATTGGAATTCGAACTCGGCTCCCCGGTTTCTCGTTCCGAGACGATATCCACTGCACCACAACGCACATCAGGCAACCTTTTTCAGAGTAAGGGCCAGATGAAACTTTTGGGAGCAGGGTGCGGGCCGGAGTGAAAAACGAAAAATAAAGCTTTTTCATTTAAAATTAACTTTAAAACGTAGGAATGTTTACCCACTCCCCCACGAGAGTGAGTTGGGACACAAGGTTAGTTTTTAAAGTGGGGGACACGTTCGTGGATGTTGGGTTCAAAGTTCAAATATTACCCAGCTTCCGTTGACGCAGCAACTGGGTAGGTATCAAAAATGAGTGGAGGTAGCTATTTGAAATTTTTAAAAAGGAAAAAGCATTCGTGAAGTTTTTTTTAAGCTTTTAACTGAAAGCTAAATGATAAAAAAAAATTTACTATTTCCAGTAAGCAAAAAAAAAAATTAAAAAAATACTCAGGTGTATTTCAAATAGAAATTATACATACTGATTTGAATCAAATTTTGGTCGCTTCAATTGAAATCGCCATTTTTTTCACACATTTTGAGTTTTGACACATTTGTAAACAAAAGTTATCGGTTTTAAAAATCTTCCCAAAATATACTTTTCTGAAATTTTATTTTAAAAATATAAACTGATTTAAAGTATAATTACTTGATTTGTGAAAAAAAAAACAAAAAAAAACAAACTTTAAAATGGATTTTAAAACAAATAGTAGCATTGATTACGTAACTCATCACTCGTCAATCACATCAAGTACTGAAACAAGGTGTTGACAGATTTCTACTGAGACTTTATTTGTTAAGAGAAGACATAATTTAAGAAAAAGATGTGAGCTCTTGTTTTATATAATTTTTAACTACTCAGTAATCTTTAAAAATCTTGGAAAATATTCTTCATAATCTGATTTTTAGAAATGTTGACTTTAAATTTACTCTTAATTTTTGATTAGTAAATGTAGTTTTCTCTTAATAGCATCAACTAACTGGATTAAAGTTATGTAGAATTTTAAAAGATTTATATGTTATAAATTACTATAATTAAAATAAAAAAATGAAAACAATTTTTTTAAAGATTATGTGGACTGCTGATTAAAAAAAAACAAGATTTTTAAACAATTTTGAACATGCTACAAAGGATGAAAAAATTTAATAAATTATGATAATAAAAATAAATTGGTCTTTCCTCTTAATAACGACATAAATATTTTGATGACAAAACTTTTTCTTTTTTTTAAGTTTGGGGCCTTTTTTGTTATGCTATGCTGTTTTTTTTTTTGTTTTTTCCTGTGAAAAAGTGGAGGTACCTATATTTCTAAAGAAAAGTAATGCCTAAGACTTAAAATGAAAAATTTTCGATGCTTTTATTTTAGTTTTAATATTGAGTTAATAGATTAAATTTAATATAAAAAATAAGCAAAATACTGTATTTTAAATTGATTGGGATGAGTTGTTTTATCAGTAAAAATGCTAAAATTGTTCATTTTGATAAATCTGTCAACACGTAATTCTCTTAAAAAAAACTCTTTTGAAAATATGCTTTTCTGAAACTTTATTTAAATAAGAGTAGATTATTGAAAGTTTAATGGATCTGATTACTCTTACTTTAAAATATCACAGAAAAGCATTCTTATAAACCTTTCTATGCCAACTTTCTTGCTAGACTTAAGGGAATTTTCTAAGGGGAAAATAACTGAAAATTATTTGACTAATATGTGAATGCATTTTTTTATATGATTTTTTTTTAACGACCTAATAATCTTTAAAATTTAAGAAAATATTCTAATTAATCTAATATTTTATCAAATTTTAGGTATTTTGGTTTTATAGTCTAACTTAAGAAGATATTTATTGAGGAAATGTCAGAAAATTAATAAACTTTAACTTTACTATAGTTACTATTATTTTCTGATCATGTTGTGTTTGGACATGTCTTTACAAAAATCAACATTTATACACACAAAATAAGTTCAATTCTTTTTAAAATATTGAGTGTTGGAGTCCTTGAATTGTAGTGAGTTTTTCCATTTATGATTAGTAAGTATATCATTTAATTGCTACAAATTAATACAGAATATTAAAAGTTTACAATTTAATCTAAAAAAAAAATGGAAACAATTTTTGTAAAAATGCAGTAATGATCAAAAAAATATTTTCTTACAATAGTGTGCATAATATATATTTTATACATAGAAGCAATTTAAAGCTTTTTCAATTAAATATTGTCTTAGTTTTATTGCATTTTTATTTTATGATTTAGAGCAGATTTTTGGTAACTGGAAATCTTGTTTAACCAAAAGGATTTAATGATTGAAATTTTCCATGGCTTGTCCTTATAACTTATATAAATTGTAAGTGCTACAAAAAAGAATTTCTTGAAATTTTATAAAATTAAATAATTTGTGGTATTAATTTTAGATATTATTTTTTATTTTTTATTTTTTTTTCAATGATTATTTAAAGAAACATGTAAAAAAATAATGTAATTCATTTGTGAATAAGTCTTGAAAGCTTCATTAAAATCAGAAAAATTATCCGGTTTTTGCAAGTATTTCCAAATCAATGTTATGCACTGTAAAAAGGTGCTGAAATATTCAATACTAATTTATGGTACGACGACAACACCAATAAAGCAAGATTTTTAACCAAAATTTCAAAGGTTCTAAAAAGGATAAAAAAGAATGATTTTTTTTCATCACAAAATCTCTTGACCTGTCCTCTTAATAACAAAGTTTTCGGAAATGAAATTTTTAAAATTAATTTGGGGGCATTTTTTATCATGTATACTTATTTTTTAGCAAGTCTTTAGAAGTACCTAGATATAATAATACTTGTATTATTTTGTAATATTAATAAAGCTGGATACTCAAGTTAGGGTAAGAAGGTCATATAGTCAAAGATAGGTACAAGAGTGCACAAGTGGTGTATGTAAATAAAATGTCATATTGATATTAATTGTAAATATCTTTCTTAAGAAGAAACATCTTTTATTTGTAGACTGTTTGCCTTGCTAATCCTGTTTCGAATGTTTCTCTTTGTCGATGAAAATAAGTTTTTTCAAACTAATGTTCAGCTATATCTTTGTTATACTTGTCTGTTCATAATGTCACTTTGTTTATAAACTGAGAAATTAAAAACAATTGCTTTTTTTTTTGTTTTTGTTTTTTAGGTATCATCTATGATGTAATTGTTGAACCACCCAGTATTGGCTCAACAACTGATGAAAGGGGAAACACAAAACCTGTAAGCATTCTTTATACATACAATCTTTGCATTTAAATTTTTTTCTTTTTGCTTGAATTTACCATATATATTGATTGCTATTTGTTTATTTTTTTACATGTAGACTTAAGTATATTTTTTCAGTTATTGTTTTCTTGCAATCTGCTCTTTCATGGTATTTGTTTTTTATTTAAAAAAAAAAACACCAAAAAACCCAGTTTGAATTTTGTCATAAGAAACATTGTCACCTAGCAGTGTGTGTATGTGAATGGATGCTTGTTTCCAAGTAGGCCTGTCTATTTAAGGCAGCTAGCCAATCCCTGATACAGATACCTGCTCAGGGATGTCTTCTGATTGTTCAACATTCACAAAGCCAACCTGTGATTTATACTGCAACGATGCTTGAGCATACCTTAATTACGATTTTTGGGAGTGCATCATCTGAACAAAGCCTGTACGCTCAAACCCTTGGTCAAGATGACTTGGGACTTAATGCTAGCACAATCCCATCTACTCAATTTCACTCACAAGGATTAGGTCATTACACTCTATGGTTTTTTGGCACTTTCTAATAATGTCACATGCTAGGATCACCTATCCAGACTGATGTCATCAAGAATTCCTCTTCCTGACAAATTGACCATGATGAGATTTAACCTGAGTTTCATGATCAGAAAGTGAATGTTTTAACCAACTGGCCAAATCCCTATATATATATATATAGTAGAAAATTGGATACTTCTCACTGTAAAAATGTGTACATTTGTTGAAATAAATAATTTTATTATTTAAATTTTAAAAAGATTTTTGCTGCCAATTAAAATATAATAATAAGTGCTTTTTAGTATCTCAATTTGTTGATGCTGTTAATCTAACTTGGGAAATGTGTGACTGAAAATAATTGACGACAAATATTTTTTACAACTTTTCTATAGATTTAAAATCTAGAGACAACTTAGGTCAAAGGAAAGTTTGCATTTCAAAATTTTTTGAAAATTGTTTGATTGCTTCAGCCAAATGAGCATATTATTAAATTAGGAAGCACAGGTGTCCCTCAAGGCTCTATCCTAGGTCCTACGCTCTTTCTGATATACAGTAATTATTTGAGAGACTTCCTGATAGTCTACCTAGAGACATTTGGTTCTTTTATTAGAAGTCACAAAGTGAAATGATGACATAAATTGTCGCAAAAAAACAAAAAACAAACTTTAGTTTGAAAATTACTTTTTATTTTTTTCGAAGGGGAGAAAACAATTCCATTTTATTGTTGATAGCTACAATGTTATGAAATTCTGTACTTTTTCTCATTATAATGACACTTACTAAGCCAACATTAGGGGTGGGGTGAAAATTCTAGATCTCTTTGTGTTCTAACCACAAAGCCATGCAATTATGTTTTGTTTTTGAGGATTGAAGCAAATAATCCAATACTTCTGAGATGAGGTAGTAATTACACTGTTCTCATGTTTATTGCCATGTTTACAATGTTTCAGGTGTTCGGAATTTTGAACAAAACCTTTATTTCGATTACTGGGGTATATCATTCTCATTCTATATGCAATGCTACTTTTGTTTGCCATGCAGTTATCTCCCATTAACTCTCCAAGTTATTTGCTGTAGCCTGGTATTAAACTCTATTGGGTCAAGTCACTGGAGCTCACCAATGTCTATATCCACTAGGCCACATGTCGTTGAGAATATCAGTGTATGAATTTCTAGGACTTCTAAACTTAATGCTTCAGTAACCATTTGTTTTTTTTTAACCAGAGCTCATATTGCAATTTTTTGATTGCTAATGATTTCCTCTAGCATTTTTTAATCGAGCTCATATTGCAATCTTTGACACTCATGATTTTCTTTAACACTCTGTATTACTGGTTCCCACACTGTATTTATTTCTATGCTTGGCCAGCTTAGGAGATTTTTTTTTTTTTTTTTGGCATAGCATATGTGCTGATTCTTTAAGTTTACATAGTTTTCAGTGGTGTTCGCTATCAATTTTTCTTTCTGCTCTTGTCTTTTGGTTTGAGATTCTTAAAAAATTCCCGAAAATAGTTGATATACAGTGTGTGGCAAAAACACCTCCTCCCTAAGAAGACATTAGTGGTAATGGTGTCTTCATCAATTTATATCATCATTTCACTTTGTGACTTCTAATAAAAGAACCAAATGTCTCTAGGTAGACTATCAGGAAGTCTCTCAATGGTGTCTTATGTAACTGCTAATTCTGCTCTACTCTGTATAAAAATAATTTATATATGGTTTCTCATGATGGGAATACAATAAAGTTTGTAGCAAAATATTAATTTACACAAAGAAGGAGAAAATGGTCTAATGTGAGTGAATCAACTGTGTGAGAGTTTTTCTTTTTAGTAAGGAGAAAAATAAATATTTTATTTTTATGGATGAATTGCCTATAGAAGCAACCGAAATAATTTCCCCCCCAGGTCAGCTTATTGTAAATAAAATTTAAATCTCACTTTTTGTGTAAATCTAAATTGTTTATTTTTTTTCCTTCTCTCTCCAGGTGGCTTTCATGCCATACAGGGTGAATGGTCAATACATTATGGAGGGTCTAGCATCTAGCTTCCTGTTCACTCTTGGAGGTCTTGGATTTGTCATTCTTGACCAAACAAATAAACCCAGCCTGCCCCGTCTCAACAGAGTGCTTTTGTTCTGTGTATCCTTCATTACTATTCTCATTTCTTTCTTCATGTGCAGAGTCTTTATGAGAATGAAATTGCCGTAAGTATTATTTAGCTACTGTTTTCATTAGGCTCTATGGAAATTGGATTTCATACAGTTTTAACATACATCTATACGAGGTGAAGAAAAATAGTTTTATAAAATGTATGATCTCGATATAGAAATAAGAGAAAATTAGGCTACTACTCCTTCTCTATAATAGATGGCATAGTTTTACTTAGATTATTGGCAATATTTATTAAAGATTCTTATGTTTAAACTTTAATAACATGAAGCGTCTTTAAGTCGCATCTTCTGTGTTATATCTCAACTATGTGAAAATTGAACATTTAAGGCACAACCAACACATGGAAACTGGATGCATACCACCATAGTGGTTGCTAGCTTCTAAACATCATGTAACAAAATTTTGTAGAAAGAGTTGACAATCAACATTGAAATATATATTTCATTAAATGGAACCCTGGTTGTATTATAAATGTAGCAATTATTAGAGAAATTATTGCCCTATTCTCTGTTAATTTATCTATAATTGAACTCTCTACTTTCTTGTTTCTTAGTGGATTTATTGCCTTGCAATTATTTAAAAAATAAAAAGTTGCTACTGTTTAGCTATAATGTCATACATTTGTTTTGAGAATATTTTATGCAGATAGATTCCAGTTAACTTTTTCGCCTATAGATTAACCTTAAATTTACTAGAATTTTTAAGGAGTTAAAACAATGTTGTCTTTAATTTTAAATCTTATTTCTTTTTATTACAGAGGATACCTAGTGGCTTGAGAGAGAATTTTGTACTTTTATTTTAATAAAATAAAAAAAAAATTACATTTCATAATTTTGTGTTCTTTTTCTTTTGAAGTTGTAGCTTCTTTATCCAAAAAAAATGAACCAAAAAATGTTTTTAAAAAGATTTTTATTCTATTTCAAACTTTCTTCATCTTTCTTCCTTCTGTTCTTACCAATCAAAATTGCCCTTTTAAAAAGACTCAAATAAAGTTCAATGGCAACAGGAGAGTCATCATTGCCTGGGATAGGGTAGGTAATGAGGCGAGGGTCAGCATTAGTGTCCACAATACCTATGGTGGGGATACACATCTTAGCAGCATCTCTCACTGCAGTATGTGGCTCAAATATATTGTTCAATGTAGAGATGAAGATGATTAAATCTGGAAGTCTTGTAACTGATCCAAACATTACCTTGGAATTAGTAAAGACACCTCCAGCCCACTGACGACAGTTGGCATATTCTCCACACTCTTCGGCTGTTTTCTCAATCCGCAGAACCATTTGTTGATGTCTGCTCATGAACAGGATGATGCCTTTACGATAGGCAATGTGGGCAGCAAAGTTAAGTGCATCTTGAAACAGTGGAAGTGTTTGGTCAAGATCAATTATGTCCACATCAAGGCGGTTACCATAAATGTACGGAAGCATGAAAGGATTGCGAACACCTTTCTTGTGACCTAAGTGAACCCTGTTAGTAAAAAGTTGTTGTAAGTTGATTAGATTTCTGACGTTGAAGTAATCATGGTGTGCTAAGCTTGCTTGCTCAAGGTCCAGAGATTCTGAAATGAGAAACTAAGCCATTTAATTTCTTATTTTTAAAGAATTTTGTATTGAGAAACAATTTAATAAAGAAATATACTATTATATTGATTTACATAGATATTGCAAAGTAATAAAGATTACAAAATCACAAAGTAACTCTTAAGATTTAAAAACCCATCATAATCCTTTAAGTGTAGTGGTTAAAGTAGCTGGTGTATTTAATTAGTTTCCTCTGAGGAGATTCAGATTGGTCTGAGTAAAAAAATCATCTAAATATTAAGAAAAAAATTAAATGTATTACTGAATTTACAAGTATGCAAGAGAGATAAAGACAAGGATACAATGTAATCTCCCAAGTTAAAAGGTCTTTTTTTAAAAGCTGAAATTAAAATGCAATACATTCAGTAATGCAGCATGACAAAGGAATAAATATATCAAATTTATTGAATTCATTGCTTGCTTGGCGATGAACGGTATAGAGATGGAGAAAACATGCTATAGTTTTTTTGTTTTTTTTTATTGCCTTAGCTAATTAGTTATGAGTGCTGAAAATAATGAATAAATATGCGCACACACAAAAATTACATTAAGAATGACTGATAAGTTTTGTTTTTTTCTATTTAAATTTTTTTTTTTACTTTTAACAGAATGTATGTATGTATGTATGTATATATACATCATTTACATCCAAAAAGAAGAAAATAGTTAACTGCTAATGAAACTTGTGTTGAAGAGGGATTGCTGCCCAAATGTAAGTCAGTTAAGTGCCATACGTGAAACATGCTTGGGCGATCATGTCTCGAAAGAGACATGACTGACTGGGCAGAATACTATCCCGCAGTAGGTTGCCATTGCTTTCTGTGGTAGACTGGGTTCTATAGCCTTGGTCGGCAACCAATCTGTCCTATTATTTAACCCATAACTGGAGGGAACAGATGGATTAATACTTTTCCCAAGGGTATTTGCGCATAAGTGAATGCAATGAATTCAGCTTCCCCGATTTCTTGTTCTGAGCCAATATCCAATGCACCACAAATCAGCATGCAGTATGGGTATAGAAGAATTCAAAGGAGTATCCTGTACATACAGTGATAGGATAACTCTAAGAAAGCTCTAAACATATGCATATAAATACATATAGAGCAAATATAAGAAAAATTAAGGCAAACACGTTATCTCATGGTGAATCGGAAATATAGGCCTATTTCAGGCGAACCATCATCAGCTTCCATCTTTATTTAACGAAGGATTTTACACAAAATCTATATATATATATAATAGTTAAATAAAGAAGAGGAAAACCATATTTTCTTGCCTATGTATTTTGTCCCGTGATGTAGCTTATCAAGGCAAAAAGATGAAACAAATTTTATTTTAAATAACGTATCTATAAACAAAACATTGTTGGTAACTGGAAAAAATGCTCACAAATTATTCATAAGAATAACAAATTAAGTATTTGAAAAGAATTTTTTCGTGTGCACTATAATGTCATGTCAGGTGCTAAAATGATGAAAATTAACCCTTTAGATTTTTTATATTTTTGTTGTGTAACATAGGTCTGAGAAAATATTGTTTCTATAAGGAAAGGTGAGATTGATATTTTGGTAAGTGCTCTAAAGAATTTTCTTTCTGAATAAAATGTTTTCTCTTTTTATGAGTATGGCATTTTTTTTTTAGGTTGAAATTGTGGTGGAATTTATTTCTGTGAATCAGTAATGCATTCAGTAAATTATTATTTGTCATGTTTCTTGTGATCATATGTTTGTTTTTTTCAAGTTTCTGCTTGTTTCTCCAATGTACTTTGAGGGACAATTCTGGCAATTTATTTTGTATATTCTGCTTCTGAGTTATAGTTTTGGGATCTTTTCTTTTTTAAGACCTGACCATTTCTATAATTTTTGGATGTTGTTTAGATGGGATCAGTTGTTCTGCATAGTGAATGTTATGGAGTTGGTAGGTAGTATTATGTATCTTATTGTTTAATTTATTATTGTGAATAAGTGATATGGGTAGTGTAAGATTTTGAATGTCTTTTCTATATATGTTTCTTTTTTGGATAAATATTGGGGGCTGCAGATTCTTAATGCTCTTAAATAGAAACCTATAATACAAGATTTGACTTTAGAAGAGTGGTTTGAATAGACATTGATTAGGTAGTTTTTGTTGGTAGCTCTTCTATAGACATGAAAATTGAGTTTGTTGTTATTTTTGTGTAACATAACTTACCCCCATATAAATAACAAAATTCTTGAGGGCCACCATCTAATATTACCAAAATATCAATTTACACCCCAGTTTTTTCCCAATCTCACTTTTCCTCAAAGAATCAATATTTTTTCAGGCCAACATACACCAGAAAAATATTTCAAAAAATGCAAAGAAAACAGTTAATTTCCATCATTTTAACATCTCATAACACTGCACATGAAAATGTTCTCTTCAAATATGAACGTTTTTTTAAATCGTTATTAATTTCTGTTAATCTTATGAATAATTTGTGAGTATTTTTCTAGTTACTGACAATGTTTTGTTTGTAGATACATTTAAAATAAAATTAATTTCATCTTTTTGCCTGATAAAGTCCATCACAAGATGAAATATGTGGGCAAGAAAAATATAGTTTTCTTGTCTTCTTTATGTCAGACTATAACTCTGTGTGTGTGTGTGTATATATATATATATATATATATATATATATATATATATATATTATAGTTGTACTTGTTCCTTTGTTGTTTTTAACACATTAACTGTATAATCACAGCCAGTAAACAATATGTAAGGGATTTGAATGAATGTTACTTGTCAGAGCAATTTTTCAATAAGCAAAGCATAAACCTTTCATACCTCTTCACCAGAGTTGGATCTTTTCAAATAAAGCAAGAACAAACTGTTGACTTGGAAGTCAGACTTGAAGAGCACAAGAAAGCCATATTCAAAAGGGAACAAAAGAAAGGAAAGAGCACAAGCATTATTGTCTTGGAAATTATGTTCAGATAGGAAACCCAACAAGGCTGGAGAGTGGGAAAATGGAAGGAAGTAGTCTACATTAGCTGACGGTTGAGATTTTCAAGTCAGGCCAGTATAAATTTCAAGATGGTGGGGAGTCGAGGCTTTTGTATGAATCAAAATCACTAGTGTTACAGTGATTGTTGGAATAAACCCTTGGCATATTAGCAACCATCTTGTGTCATTTGATAAAATAAAAATGAGTGATCACACTATTTCCTTACTGGTTTCCACAATACAAATAAATAAATTGGATAATTTTGAACAACACAGACAAAATTGTAGAACATAGATGGATTCTAAATAAAATGGACATAAACTAAATTAAAAAAAAAATTTCTTTGTCCAACTAATAAAAGTAGAAAACTATACAAGATAAAACGTCATTTTCTCCCAAAACAAAACACAAAAATTATATCAACATTAAAGAAAGTGTAAACAAGATAATCACAAACTTCCTATGAGGGTTTTTTTTTTGTTCTGTTAGGGTTAGTGGAAATATAAGACATTGACAAATTCTTTGCAACTCTTCTGACATATTTGCTGGAGCTACATAATCATGATGAGAATAATATTAAATTAGAAGAAATTTACTCATGTCATCTGGGTGATTCATAAGTTGTAAAAACAAATCAATCTTTTGCAGGATATTTGATGTCAGAAAATATTAGATTGTAAGAATTTTACTGATACAAGTCCTACCAATTAAACCAAAGCTGTGGGGCTGGGTGGAGAAAAGGTGGATTCATGCCTTTCCCAAGGGTATTTGTGAATATAACAAATCTAATTGGAATTTGGTTCTTTGTTATCCATTACACCAATGGTATTTCAATGTGATATGGCTGTAAGCCATAATTGATGGGAATCAAGTGTTAGAAATTTTGCAACATACTGATTGATGCATGTTGAAATACTCAGTATTTCGTATTGTTGAAGTTATCGTTAACATTTTTATTGAGATTTACAAACTCATTCAATTTCGGAAACCAATTTTTTAAAAATATAATATCGCCCCAAGCAAGGCATTTTACTGCCATTGTTTTGCAGGGAGTTACATAGGAGGAAAGTTATGAGAAAGAATGACAGGTTATAGGGGGTGTCAGGAAGTAGGTAAGAGAAGGATGAGAATACTGATGAGGGTGGAGTGGACGTAGAAGGGAGCATGAGAGAGAGAATGCAGGTTAGTGAGATGGGAGATGATTATTGACTTTACATTTAAATTCTTGGAGATTGTAGCTGTCGGGGAAGCAAGTAAATAGAAGGGAATTCCACAGACGGGAAGTGCGAGAAAAGAAGCTGCTGGAGTAGAATTTGTGTTTACCTTTTATTGGTTTCACAGTAAAAGGGTGGGACCTAGTTGCTAATCTTGTGGCTCGAGTAAATTCATATATATGGGGGCACCAGTGGTTATTTTCTTTGATAAAATTTGAATAAAAACTTTGACAAAAATCTCACTTTGCATTTTTTATGCACACTACTAAAACCAACAATTCTTTGTAACCCTTACCTGTTTGAACTTCTCAAAATTTGGTTTTAATCAGTCAATATATAGCTATTTCAGAGGGTGTGACAGAGATTAATGGAAATCACATAATCTTATATAAAGATAGAAAATATTCAAGGACTTTTGAAAGTTATCCAGTTTTTTCTCTTCCAATATTTCATTTAACAGAAAATACAAAAATCTCATACAAAATTATAATTGTTGATTATTAATAATAATATAACATCTGTTTAAAGATATTATTTCATGTTTTTGACTTTGTTGCCAAAAAAGCAGACAAGCTACAAATTAAACAGTTTATGGGGACCTGCTTATTAAAGTGAAATGCAATAAATTAGAAAGCCTTTTCTCACCTGTACTGACTTCACTTTCAGGTGCCGGAATGACACTTTGGCTGTACAACTTCTGTTGACTGTGATGTAAAAGTTTGGCTTGGGAAACTGGGCGTGACACATGACCTGCAGATTAAAAAAAAGTTTAAGCAAGAAATCCTGTTTGATAAATACAGTCTACATAGATGATTAATTCAACTGTGAAGAAAAGGGAAGAGACAATACAGATAAAAGACATTAAAAATCTAACATTAATGATGCAGTTATTTGGATGAGGAAAGAATTTATCAAATATAAAGCACATTTTGTTTTCAGAAAAAAAATCACTTTCACAATATTTTAATAATCTATTTAAATTTAGTTTTCATAAAGCCTCAACTTATCAATAGCAATAGACACTTTAAAAACATTGATGCTTAATACATTCATAAAAATTAAATGATTTTTAAAAGAATCTATAATCTCTTATAAGGCAGAGAATGCCAAAAGATTTCCTTGTAGGAGATGAAGAAACTTGAACAGACAGATGCAAAGGATATGGCAGAAATTGCAAAAATGATTGGCAGATAGAAGTGAATTGTGAAGAATTTCATTAAAGATCTTGAACAACTGTGATGCAAGTTTGCTAATTACAAGCCAAGAGCTGATATCAAGAGAGATGCTAAAACAAAGAAAAAACAAAAAAAAAAAGTTTTGGTGTTGTAACAATGAACAAATGTTGGAAAAATCAATAAATGTTGAGCCTTACAATAAATGGCAAAACATGATCAAAAGCCTTTTTAAAATGGATCCACATGGAAAATTAAATGAACAACAAAAAAAGCAAAACAAAAAAAAACAAAAACAAATACAGGGTGTAAATGATAAATTGGCAGTTTGAGATCTCAGATTTTAAACCTTGATAAAGAATGGACATTTAAAGACATTTAAGATTTGTGTATGTTTATTTAACTGTTTTATTAAATACAAACATTTTATTTTGTGTTCACCTTCTGAGTTCACAACTTGCTGAATGCGAGCCCTAAAAGCATGACAGGCTTTGACAGCTGATTCTTTCTTGATAGCGTGGAATGCTCGCCTTATGGAGGTCTTCAAGGAGGCCACACTGTCATGGGAGTGAGCATTAGAGACTTTCTCAAAGTCACCCCATAACCAATAGTTGAAGGGGTTCAAATCTGGCGAACTAGAGGGCCAGATATTTGAGAAGCACAAAAAGCGGCAACTCTCTCTTCAAGAAGGTCTGCACTGTTTTTGACCCATGAGCAGGTGAAGAGTCCTGGATGAACATCACTTTGTTTTGATCATAGTTCTTCTTAATCCAGAGTGAGAGAACTTCCTCCAGAATCTTCAGATATTCCGCCATATTGATCTTCAGGCCCACTTCAATGAAGTGAAGGGGCATGACTTTCCCATTGCTGGCAACAGCTCCAAACACCATGACAGAGGCAGGGTGCTTACTCTGCATGACTGTAGGGACACAAGAAGGGTCAATGACGATAACTCTCGAGTTTCTGCGGTTGGTGACTTTGTCTACCACAAACTTTTTCTCGTCCACAAAAATGCGAACGGTACCACCATGGTGTTTCAGGTGATTGATTGAGTAGCAAGGGGCTTCTCTCTTTATGAATGGTCTTAGATTTCGCTGTAAGAATGTTATGACGTTGTCTGCAATATGACTTCATCCCAAGATCTTTCCGTACTGCATTAGAAATGGTCATTTTGGTCATATTCCGCTTTTTCGCCAGGTCAGCGATTGACTGTGATGGATTTGCTGCAATGGATCGTTTCAAGCCACTGAGAAACCTTCTGGTGCGGATTTTATCACTTCTTGGACTGTGAGCCTTCCTTTGCATGTCTTTACCTTCCCTCAAGTTTGCTACAACATGATAAACAGTCCTAGGAGCGCCAATGTCTCTAATAATGTCAGACGTCTCATGCCCGGCGCAGAACAATTAAGCAATAACCATTCTATGGTTACATTCTACACTGGCACTCATTTTGTTAGTATTTTTAGGTGGCTAATCTTGACTTCAGAGTAAAGAGTACAGCAACTAACATTTCAGATTGATAATGCCGCTTTAAAAAACCTAAATTGCTGATTGAAATTACTGCCAATTTATCGTTTACACCCTGTATACACATAAAAGACTGATATTTCAACCATTCTTTTCACTAATGAATACCTTACCAGATTAATGGTACAAAAGCTGGGAGGGTACTGGTGAAAACTGCCCACATAGGTTGAAATGTCAGAAGTGGTGTGTAATGTTTGAGGTTGGATTATAAGTGGTGGGCCTATGGTGACTTTCAGATAATATTAACAGCTCAACAGTTTTATTTTCTGAAAACACACATGGACCTATAGTTCAAGAGGCCAAACTTTCAGAAAGAAAATATTTTGCTATGAAAAATATAGAATTTATAAATAAAATGTATTTAAAAGAAACTTGTTTGAAGAAATTACTGACTTGTCTGACAATAGTCTAATTGAACACTTCTGAAGCATTCTGAAGACTGTTTTCATTGATAGACACAAACTTACCAGCAAAGCTGTAATTTGGAATGCTATTTTAGATGTTGTGCAATCAGTTTCATATGAAGAAATATCAACAGTTCACAAAATGAATAAAAAAACTTTTAAGACTAATTACAGGGAACATTTGCATTAAAGCTATCTCTATAATATCTATAGAATGTGTGTTGCGATGTAATGGATATCGACTCTGAACAAGAAATCAAAGAGCCAAGTTCGAATTCCAATTGAATTCATTTCATTCACTTACATACAAATACCCTTGGGAAAGATATGAATCCATCTCTTCTTCCTCCAGCTATGGGTTGAATAGCAAGACAGATTGGGTTCCATAGCCTTGGTTGGCAATCAGTCTACTATAGAAAGTAATAGCAACCTACTGTGGAAAATCTTCTGCTTAGTCAGTCATGCCTCAAAAGAGACATGATTGCCTAAGTGTGTATCACATATAGCAATTAACTATAATTTTATCTTCATTACAATGACACAATTTTGAATGTTTTGTTCAAAAAGTTAAGTCACGGTAAATTTGGTATGTTTTGTAATTATGATTTCTAATGAAGGTTTTTGGAACCTAGCTATAAATGTGATAATTGGAAAATCTGGTAAAATTCATACAAATGTTTTTATATTTAACAGATGTCCCCTCAGAGAGGCTCCATGCTTTGAGCATTTGTTAAACTCACTGCAGACTTCAAGTAGAACTTGTATATAAAATCTATCAATAAAGAATCTGGAAAAATGGGTCCCTGTACCACTCTAGTGATTACCTGACTCCTCCTGCTACCCTATAATTTTATAAGAGCCAGATCAGGCAAAAAAAAAAAAAAAAAAAAAATGGAGCTTCACAATCTATCTTAGAGTTCAAAAGCCTCTAGACATCCTTGTGGGTGACAAATTATCCCCCCCCCCGCCCAAACAACCCCTTTCTCACAGACAAAATGTTCCAAGCCTATTGTTGCTCTATCACTATTTTCATGAAAGTGTCCGAATGAACCACGTTCCTCAGTTTCACCAGTTTTAACCTTCATGACTAAGACCCGTCATGCCATACACATAGTTGCAAACCAATCTCATTCCCTTTGTATTTTCATGGTGAGATGCAAGTTCAACTTGAGCAGCTTCTTCCCACAAACTGCTGCTTTGTAAAACCAACTCGCAAGAGGATGACCCCTCCCTCATCACTAGAATCGTAACCTGTTCAAGTATAGGTTTAATCATTATCTTCCCTACTTATTTTACTAAATTGTACTTCTTATTATAACCACCTACCTTGAGTAACTCTTAGGCCTTGTACAGAGTGAACATCATTGTGTAAAAAAAACAAAAAATATATAAACGTCTGTAATTTATACATAATTTATTAAATAATCTACATATTATTAGTGTAAATATTTGTGTGAATTCCATTGTTAGTTTTCAAAAAAGTAAGAAAATAAAAATTACTAATCATGTGAGGTGAAGTGTACATAAAAATGTTAATTTTTTCTAGGTATTGAGAAAACTTTTTTCCGAAATGTTCAAAATTAATTTTTAAGAAGCTTGTATAATATTTTTTTGTACTAATGGCTCAATCTAGAAGGTGCTTTTCATTTATCTGTTGCAGTCTCAAGCCTTTTGATTTCTAACGCCACCAATTTTTATTTTGGTTTGGGAACAGTTCCAAATGTGCTTAATATTATTTACATTACTTACAAGTGGAATATTGTCCTTATTTATGTTGTTGCTATCACAATGTTTCAGTTGTTATGCCCTCCAGCCTTCATCAGATATGGGACATTAAGGCCAGAATTGTGCCTATTTACAGTAAGCAAAGGGTAGTGTATACTTAGATTCAGTGGAAATGAGGTATTAAATAACTGAAGAGTATAAAAATAAGAATTTACAAGACATCAACAGCAAAACAAGAACAATCTGAACCCAAAGACTAAAATAAAAAGTTCAGTTTGAAATCCCCCAGCAGTTAGCCAAACTGACAAGCATCTGGGAATGGCCAGAGGACACAATGGCCAAATATGCGATATTTTATATAAGTTATAGTTTAGAACATGTACAATTATTATAATTTATAATAAATATTTACAGCTCCAGATTATATATCGAGCACTGTTTTAAATTAATGTTTTGGATGTTGTAAATTTTTCTTTGTTCCTTATTCACTTGGATATATATATAGTCATCCGCAGACAGATCTGTTTCGCTGTATCACAGCTCATCAGTACGGTTAGACTACAATTGCTTTTTAACTCAGGACTGAAACCCAACCGAATTGGCATCAGTCAGCGATTCTACTTCTGAGCTATGGGCACTCGGTAGAAGGAGGCAGACTTTTTAGCGTGTATATTATCATTATACACACCCAATAGCTGAGAGTGTTCTGATTTATTGCTGAATGAATGATGCATAGATGCTAGAGTAGCTACTGTTTTTCAAAGTCTACCATTCTTCCAGAGTGCTCAATCAGGGTGTGAGAGCATATGTATATATATTTAAAAATATAAGAGTCTGTGGTCTGAAGACATGGGTAACAAAAACTTACTTGTTGAAATAAATTATAGTTTATTAATTGGCACTTTAGATGATGTGCTGAGTTTTCCTTTATGTGTATGCGGGTGTGTAAAAATTTCAGAGTATATCTGTAAATGGACAATATGAATAAAGACAAAAGGAAAATTTAGGTGATATGTTTAATCCTTTGAGGAACTTTATTAAGACAAATGTAATGATTTTATTTTGTGATAGTATTCATATTCAAGAGCAAAAATGATATTGGTTATATTCATGGTTATTCATGAATACTCCTATACCAAATATTTTGAAAAAAAAAACAAAAAACAATAACATTTTTGCTCTTGTACATTAATACTTGCTACAATATCCTTATATTTGCCTCGATAAAGTCCCTCAGATGACGCAATGTGTTGGCCAAGTACAGTTTTTCCTCTTGTCTCTATTCTAAGCTTTCCTTTTGACATTACTCATAGAAAAAAAAAAAAAAAAGGTTTGTCACTTAGCTGATTGATGTTACCAGATTACTCCAGATTATCACACACATTTGGAAAACAACATAAAACCTGCCAACATGTGTTAAGTCAAATTTTGAAAATAAATTTGCTCTACGAAATCATTTCTGCATAACAAACATTGAATTAACTTGCGTTACCCCGCCCTGTCTCATATTCTTATGTATAATCTCTTTTGAAACACAGCAGAGATCTGACAATTATTTGATTTTTGCAAGAATTTCCAAATTTGTTACTGCAAAAAAAAAAAATAAATAAATAAATAAAAATAAAAAAACCCTGAGTTATTTCTATTGTAAACTCTCGTAACGATTTTGTTACCCGCTAACTAAAATCAAAACAAGATTTTTTACCAAAGTTTCGAACGTGTTAGAGGGAATTTAAAAAATACTTGTTCTTTCCTCTTAAACACTTTGTTTGATGGAAAAAGTTCGTTTTTAAGTTTGTTTTTTTTGGCCTGTTTTATTCACACTATGCTGTTTTTTTGTTTTTTTTCAGTGATTTAGTGCACATACCAGCGTTAACAATAATGTTTTTTACGCGCTTTTTGCTACTGAATTAGACGTTTTGAATACATTTTAAAACCTAATGAAAAAAAATCGCGTATTACTTTCATTACAGGAAGTAAATAGGCGGAAATTTCAGTAAAGGAACTAAATAGGCCAAAATGACTGCGTGAGAGATACAGGAGACAAAATGAGCGAGATGTAGTTTGATTTTTTCTGATCGTTCAGATCAATAAAGGTAGGTTTCTTCAATAACTAATTGTTGATTTAAGTTCAGCATATATATTTGCACAGAAATAATGCTATTTTGGATAACTTTGAAGGGGGAAAAGCCTTCAGGACCTAAAACGAAAATTTACCAAGAAAAGTATAAGAATAAATTACGATTTTACAGAATAAACGAAGTAAAAAATGATATTAAGTTTAGCGTTTCAAAACGTTTTCTACCGAAAAAACATTCCACTTATTTTTAAGCCCTTGTATTGAAGTCAATAGGGAAGGGTATTTATAATTTAATCCGTCTCTATTCCTTCCAGTTATGGATTAACAGGACAGATTGGGTTCTATAGCCTTGGTCGGCAACCAGTCTACCGCAGAAAGCAATGGCAACCTACTGCGGGATAATCTTATTCTTCTGCCCAGTCAGTCATGTCTCTTTCGAGACATGATCGCCCAAGCGTGTATCACGGATGGCACTTTAACTGACTGATTGAAGTCAAATATCTGAAATAAAACGTATATTTTCCCATTTAAATTATGTTTTTTTTTTCTTCACAGATTTGAAATATCACTTTATAAAATGAAAAAAAAAATAGTTGAAAATAAAAAATGTATATTGCATCGGGATGCTATTTTGTCGTTGATGTTTTCTACTTTTCAAATTGAAATTTCGTAGAGGTTCAGAATATGAAGCTAGTTCAAAAAAGGTACGATGAATATAAGGGATATGAAATCATTTGAAATACTCAAACTAAACCTCATATCCCCACCCCGCAAAAAAAAACAACAAAAAAACTGTCAACAATAACATTATTACAGACCGTGCAGCGCATTAGTGTTGATGGTGAAAAATTCCTTTTCAAGCAATAATTTTTTTATCAAATAGTTTTATTTTAATTGTTAAATGTTTTCAAATTCAAAATTGTTACAATATTTACTGACAAAAAGTCACGTTCAAATGTTCTCTAAAAGTCAATTTAGATATTTATTTAAAATAGTAAATTTAAAAAAAAATGACTTTATTTAATTACTTAGACTTTCAGTTCTTTGCGTTAAACACGAAATTCTGATGACCTTCAATCCCAACAACTCAACGAAAGAATTTATAAGATTTTATTAATTTGTACCAGCTGAAAGGATAAATAAACCAAAAGACATTCAGAAACACTTAGTATCTAATGTTTAAAAGATAAAGCAAAAAATACTTACACGATATTTTTTGCCATTGAGGTAAATTAAAAAAGAATTGTCTCAATGAATTAATCCTTATCAATCTGTTCGCCATCTTGTTGCCCTGCACCGGAAATTTTGACATGAATTATCTCCCTTGAAAGATTAATTTTTTTTTTTAAGTTCATTTTTCTCTTATTTTAAATTCGAACTTTTATTTTATATTAAAAATACGTTTCATTCTTTCATTTGTTGCTAAATTTATTGATTCCATTATTAATTTGGACAAAAAAATTAAATATAAAATAGCACACAAGTGTGTGGTGATAATAAAACACAAATAAACAGTAGCCAACAATAAAATAACACCGCTATTATTAAATAATAAATTTTTAAATATACATTTTTTTTGTTTTTCATTGTTTGGTACCGATATATATATATATATATATATATATATCCGAGTATACCTGTCTGCTGGAAAGATTAGCCAGTTCCTGTTGTGCAGATACTTGCTCATGCACATTTTTATTTTGTATATTCAACACTCAGTCAACGCCCACAGAGCCAACCTGTAGTAGTGTAGTTACTAGTTTATAATGCAACTCTGCTAAGAGGAACTTAGTTACAATTTCTGGGAGAGAGCCAATTCTGGTGTGATCAACAGTTTGAGCAAGGCTAGCACATTTGTGGTTCGTACGAAACAACAACTCCATTTACAGACACTATCGAGTGAAAGGACGTGAACGGCATCAAATCAAAGGAGCAAATGCCAATAATAAACACACTGCGCATAGGCTTCGCGAAGTCTTCTGCGTTTCAAGAATACTTTAAGTTTTCAATTTCATAAAAATGTGGCATAGACTCCCGTCGATGAATGAACATAGTCTTTATGAATTTTACACGAGATCATAAAAGCACAAAAAAAGATTCATTCAACTCGACAGGAGGACTGACAGCAGTCAGGCAGTTTTCTGTCTGGTTCGCGACCGTCAAGCTCTCTATCTTCGGGCAGAGGAGAGGGTGATAACGGTTAAACCTAGATTTGAACAGGTTAAGATTGTAGTGATCGGGGAAGCATAATCTTGGGAGTCGATTTCCCACAGCAGAGATTTGCGTGTGGAACCTCCTTACGTACGCATCCGCATACTCACACACATACCACATCAGCTTCGTCAAGTAATGATTGGTTAATATATGACCATTGCATCCATTGCAAGAAAATTTACAAATCGCAGCTATGCGGCAATTTAAAAATCGCATTATTTTCAAGTAAATGTTTTTATTCACTTTTGGTATAGGACTGGATCAAACAGGCCTTTTCTAGTCTACAAAAATCACGCTCGCTGATTGGTTAGTATTTAGCCAATCAAATCGTTTGCACGTGAAAAATTGTTAATACATATTTGTTGTTACAAATTGTCGTTGGTTTTGTTTCTGCACGAGTCTTGTGTTTATGTTTTCTAATCTAATACTTTTGCATATTACTGTAAGTGGCATGGAGGGTCCTTGCTGTGAAGGTTAGACCTGGCGGAACCAAGGAATGTAGTTCGTCCGAGCACTTTCCACGGAAGTACCACTGGGACAATAAGAGACTTGCCAGATTCTGTCCATAAGTCGCAAAGTGGAAAATAATTTGTCACCCAGAAGAACGCAGAGACGCTTTCGAACTCTATCGAAACTGGAAAGTAATCTTTAGCGATGGACCGTATGAACCACTTGTGGTCTGAGGTGATAGTTGCTCACGACATGAGGCCTCCCTGACGGAACATTCATTCATCACGACTAGTCGTAATTCAAGGTCTGATCGGTGATGATGGAAATGCAACTAGTTTGGTTTTCGTGGTGTTCAATGTAACTAATTAGTTTTCCTCCCAGTGAGATGTTAGAACTAGATCAGATGAAAGATCAGCTTCCAGTCTCTGGTTTTGGAGGTACACCCATATATCGTTGTGTCATTGGTAAAGATATTCGCAAACGATCCTGGTATAATAGTAGACTAATACTTTATGTTTAGCTTATTATACCCATTACCTTACGTTTAGCTTATTATTATACCCATTATAACTTTTATATCCTTTATGTGGGATGTGCGTTGTGTTGCAGTGGATATGGACTCGGAATGAGAAATCGGGGTGCCGAGTTCGAATTCCAGTTGAATTTCTTGCATTCACTTACGCACAAATACCCTTAGGAAAGGTATTAATCCGTCTCATCCCTCCAGTTATGGGTTAAATAATAGGACAGATTGGGTTCTATAGTCTTGGCTGGCAACCAGTCTACCGCAGAAAGCAATAGCAACCTACTGCGGGATAATCTTCTGCCCAGTCAATTATGTCTCTTTCGAGACATGATCGCCCAAAGCGTGTATCACGTATGGCACTTTACTGACTGAATCCTTCATGTAAAGTAAAAAGAGTGTTAGTCTGGGAAGTGACTCCTGGAATAAGAGACTGGCTGTTAACGACTACTCTCAGGGACGTACTCGTTAGGAAGGACTTTATTATTGAGAAAACTCTTTTTGTAGGTCCATAACCAGAGAGATTGAGCAGCAATTCTTTGTTCTATACCTTGTCAAAAGCCTTAAAATATCTAATGCTATGGTACTTGAGGTGTATTTGTTGTCTAGAGCTTAACCGATTCTGTGAGTAACGGTAATTAAGACATCAGCTGTTGATCGCGTAGATCAAAACCCGTACTGCTTGTCGTCAAGGGATTGTTCTTATCTTTGTGCTCAACAACCTTCTTGTGGATTATAGCCTTAAAAAACTCGCTAATTATACTGAAGAGACTGATGGGTCTATACTGAGAGGGACAAAACACTCGCCCGCATTCTTGAAAACAGGATATACGCTTGACACTTTCCTCATGTTTGGGAAATTTTTTTTTTCCAGACGCTAAATAACTTCGCTAGTAACGGAGATAGTTCCGGTTTGACATTCTTGAAGAAAACCACTTGAATTTTACCAGTGGATTTCTTAGTGTCAAGGCTGTTGATAAGACTTGAGACTTCTCGGGCTGTAATGAAAATGTTACTGAGATTGTGCTCAGTGAGACGTGGGAAGTTGGAATGGGACGACCTTTGACATCTAACGTTGAATTTGAGGCAAAAGTAGAGGCGAAGAGCTTCGCCTTATCTTTTGTGGAAGATATGCCCCGAGGCCGTTTATAATAGTGGGAACAGCCACTTTATTTCTATTCATAATGTGGTTGGAGATCTTCTTTTCAACCCTCGCCTGGACCGCTTGTTCATAGCTACAATTTGCATTTTCCAGAGTTTTTTTGTAGCGATCGCGGATGCTTTAAATGCAGTCAAATTGAAACTACACTGTTCTTGTGGTATATATTGAAGTAGTGTTTACGGTGAGTTACGACTGCAGTGCATTTAGGGGTGAACCAAGGGTGGTTCTTTGGTTTGTGTAGGAATGTCTTTGTTAGTTATAAAACTATTCATTCCAGAAATGATCAATTCAGAGACAAAGACAGCGGTTTTGGAGACAGCATGCTTGATAAAGTTTAAGAGAGGAGTTTCCGCCATATAAGATCTGAAGCTATCCCAGTCTGCCTTCGTGCAATGGAACGGCGAATTAGGCGAAGCCTTTGGTTTGGACACGGATGTGAGGAAAGGGTCGAGGAGGTTTACCTGGTGGCCCGTCGCATCAGGGACGTGTATGGGCTCTTCAATAACCTGGGCTAGTTCATAGGAGATGGAGAAATCTCTGCAAGAAGCCGGAAGAGAGTTCCACAGGTGAGAAGTGCAAGAAAAGAAACTGTTAGCAAATGACATACGGTTACATCTAGCCAATTCAACTGTAAAATGGTGTGACGCTGTTGCCAATTTAATCAGTCAGTTAAGTGCCATACGTGATACACGCACTGGGCAGAAGATTATACCGCAGTAGGTTGCCATTGCTTTGTGTGGTAGACTGGTTGCCGACCAAGGTTATAGAGCCCAATCTGTCCTATTATTTAACCCATAACTGGAAGGAAGAAACGGATTAATACCTTTCCCAAGGGTATTTGTGCGTAAGTGAATGCAAGGAATTCAATTGGAATTCGAACTCGGCTCCTCGATTTGTCGTTCCGAGTCGATATCCCCTGCACCACAAGGCACATCAATTTAGTACTTTGCTTAAATACATAAAGTCATGGTATCAAAGAGAAAAGCTCAGTAGAACAATTACTATGAAAGTATTTATAGAAAAGGCACAGGGAAGCTACATTACTGTCGGGAGAAAGTGACTTAAGCCGGATGTCAGGTCAGGACCAATAATATTGCAAATTCTTCTTTGGATTTTATAATGAATACTAAATATACTAAATATACTAAATATACTAAATATATAGCGGAATCGTTAGATCATACTTGGCAGCAATATTCGAAGCATAGATGAATCAGTCAGTAAGTTAAGTGCCATACGTGATACACGCTTTGGGCGATCATGTCTCGAAAGAGACATGACTGACTGGGCAGAAGATTATCCCGCAGTAGGCTGCCATTGCTTTCTGCAATAGACTGGTTGTCAGCCGAGGCTAAAGAACCCAATCTGTCCTGTTATTTAACCCATAACTGGAAGGAATAGACGGATTAATACCTTTCCCAAGGGTATTTGCACGTAAGTGAATGCAATGAATTCGGCTGGAATTCGAACTCGGCTCCTCGATTTGTCGTTCCGACCCGATATCCAATGCACCACAACGCACATCATGCACCACAACGCACATCATAGATGAATAGTAGACTTATAAATATGCAAGATGGATCCTGGAAAGAAAAAAAGTATCTAGTACAACACACACACAAAAAAAAACAACTTTTCTAACAACAAACCTAGCAATTGTTTCAATATAATCTTTCCACTTCATGTCAGCAGAGAGTGCTCTCTCTAGAAAGTGCAACGTCATTCTCCTAGAGGTTAGCAGCAGCCATGTTAATGGAAGACAGAAAGGGGTCTTTTGAGTAATAAACAGCAGTTTCTTTGTTCGTTAATATTAACAAGCTATTCCTTGCCCCAGTTGAAAGAATATTTTAGATCACTTTTGTTATCAGCTGCTAATTTGACTTTATTGAACCGACTTAAAACAGGAATTATTAGTTGTGTTATTCGCATAGAGAGTTGAGAACGGAAGCCAGCAGAAAAGTCATTGGTGAAAATTAGTAACAAGTATAGAACCCTAAAGATTACTTGCGTTAATGTAATTATCTAGAAGAGTATCGTTTGAGGAAAATTTTCATTTCGCGATTTGATAAGAAAGATTGAATCTGTTCAAAGATCCGTTAAATAATACCATTACCTTTCAACTTGTAAAAACCGATATGCCAAACCCTCTCAAGCGCTTTCTAGATATCCAAAGCAACAGCCCGCTCGTAACTGTAGGTATTTATCGACTCTTTCAGGAATAATGGTTCTGAAAATTGTTGTTTGTGGGCATGCGTAGAACCTGTCATCGCCTTATCAGTCAAGAGTCCGTCAAACCTTCGATCAGATGAACACGACCAATCGTTAATAATTTGTTGTATATTACTTTTTTATGCTATAAGTAATATTTTTTTTAAAAATCAGCTTAATTTAGCTTTCAGTTTTCTAATTTTACTAAAACAAAGTCTCAGAATTTTTTTGAAATATTTTTAAAATCGATGAATTTTTGTTTGTTTACAAATTTCTTAAAATTAAGAAAATGGCCGTTTTTAAGAAAATTTACGAAATCGAAATTAAATGTGACTTTCAAATCTATATAATTTCTGTCTGAAATACACCAGAATTTTTTACTTAATGTAAATAATAAATTTCATCATTAAACTTTTAATTAAATCTAAAATGAGATCTTCAACAATGTTTTTCATTTTAAAATTTCATTTTAAAATTAGGTATCGAAAATTTATGCCGAAAAGTGGAGGTGCCTAGGTTAATACATCAGTATTTGACCCAGTGAAGTGAAAGTCATATTTATTAGTTGAAAGAAGACCCTGCGATGTAAGGTGATTAACGCATTCGGAGTTGATTAGGGATTCTAGTACCTTGCCAAAAAGAGGTAAAAAAACGATAGTTAGAAAGATCAGACGGTTCATCTGAGTTCTTAAAGACTGGCACTCGAGAAATGGATTTCTAACAAGCAGCAAAACAGGAAGCAGCCAGGCATTTATTGCAAAGTTTAGAGCAAGATCGGCAACTTATGGTCCGCGGGCCGGATCCGGCATTTTGACCGGCCCGCGAGCCTGATTACCAATGACTATTTTTAACATGAGAGACGAGGCTTTCGAATTCAACAAAAGGCCTGCTGTTATCTTCCTCTGATTCACCCAACCACAAAAACATGATCAAAACCCAATCACCATTTCTGCGTAAAAAATAAAAAATAAACATAAAACAAAAACTAGGAGCCGATTTGACCGCCCGACCGACCGGCGACAGACATTAGGTGGGGACACCTTAAAAGGGACAATGTTGTCTCAGTCGGCTTTCTATTTCATTCCTCCAACAGGGATCCCTCATCGCTTACCCCTGCCACCTACCCTATGTAAGTTGCTGGGCCGTGTTCTTATCTTATCATACGTAAGTTTATATGTTTGCAACTCTTTGTACTCGCATGTATGAACAATGTAGTCAGTCAGTTAAGAAACGACGGGTTAATAAAAGGTATTAACTCGTCATTTCTCTCCCCTGCTATGGGCTAAACAGCAGGACAGATTGGGATCTATAGCCTTGGTTGGCAACCAGTCTATCTCAGAATGTAATGGCAACCTAACGTGGGAAAATATTCTGCCCAGTCAGGCATGTCTCGAAAGAGACATGATTGCCCAAGTGTGTATCACGTATGGCACTTAACTGACTGACTACATTGGCAACTAGGGCTCATAATTTTACTGTTAAAATAACTAGATGTAACTATAAATTATGTTCTAATAGTTTCTGTCTTCGTACTTCTCGCCTGTGAGACTATTTCGCTTTCTTAATAAACCTAACACCTACAATCTTTAAAAGTTTAAATCGCAATCTCCTGTCTTCCTAAAATCTATTCTTTTATTGACTTTTTACCGACAGCTACTATCGCCAAGAATTTAAATTTAAAGTCAATAGTCATCTCCTATCTCACTGACTTGCATCCTCTCTCTCATGCTCCTTTTGTTATATATCGCCGTACGACGACAAAACAACAAACACGCATATATAAAAATATAAGGTTATATTTCTATTAATGACGACGAACTGTGTGGAATAGAGAACGGGAGGGTGAGGGCGCATATAGAATGGCTGACGGGAGTGTAGTCTGCCTGTGTTGTCTCTCTCTGCTTCTACCGGCCGTTCTCTGCTACTGGCGAATCCGTGTGACGAGGTCTTTATATAGTCCTCTAGAACCGGGACTTTCCTTCCGGTTTTTGCCTCGCCCACGCAACGCCCACGTAATTCTAAGAGGCACCTGATCTGTTTGCCTCTGTAGCCATTTCCGCCGCTGTCGGAAATAAGGTCAAAATGACATCCGCTCCGGCTTCGACAGGATGTATTTCACAAACACCTGTCTTGTCGCTTCGCCGCCCCCTTCACCGATGGAAAACACCATCGCTTGCATCACTTCCTCGGGTGGGGCCAGATTGTTATATTACACTTTCTCCGTCCACTTCACTCTCATCAGTGGATTCATCCTTCTCTTACCCACTTCCTGACACCCACTATAACCTGTCACTCTTTCTCATAACTTTCATCCTATGTAATCCCCTGTACAACAGTAGCACTTAAATGCCTTGGTTGGGGTGATATCATTATAAAAAAAAATTTTCTCCTCCCGGTAACTTTTTTCACCCCCACCCAGTAAATCCTGGCGTCTTACTGGCATTAACGCATTGTTTGAAGTGAAAGGATTAAAACAAGAAACAAAAGGCGAAATTTCCTTTTCTTTTATTGCTGCATCATAAATCCAATTTATTCAGTATCCAGCATTTGATCCACAGTTGTTAATACCAAACAAAACGATTCGTTTATACAAATTTTGGCAATTCTATTTACGAGGTTGTTATTTTTACGCTTCGCGCTATAAATGAGAATGACTTACGTCCACACAACTATTTATAGCATATTTGACTGTTGTCCATTAATTGATAAATTTGACCCAACCTAAGTGCTCGGAGAGAAAAGGCAAATAGTAAATTTTGGCTCAATGGATCAGTTTAACATCCTCTCCTGCTAGAGGCTTGAGAAGAGAGTTTAACTGTAAAAACTAAAATGGTGAGGATAATCCATGATTGACAAGACGTTTCAAACCACCATCCTTCCTCTAATTGTGGAATAATTGTTGCCAGCACAACTCTTTAAACAAAGCTCAAACCAAAAATGGAGCATTGCCACCTTACCTAGTCTTGAGCTGGCCATTCCTCATTAGCCAGTCTTGACAGAGTTCAAAACCGTCTGCGATTTGTGGGTGATTAATTATTTCGAACTTACAGTTCCTTTCTCATGGACGAAAAGTTGCCAGTCTCTTGTTATTCTGTCGCTGTTTCCATGGCAAATGTTCTGTCGAACTACACTCCTTAGTGTTTGGCGCAGTTTTCGCACTGAAGGTTATAATCGTGCTATGTCGGTTGCTAATCGACTTAACGCACCCAAAATTTTAGGAACTTGGTAATCTTCCTCTGAAAGCTGGCTTTGTAGTATTCGGCTAACTGCCGACTAATATTAACTGCCTAGTAGTTATACTGAATTCCAGTAGAACTATAAAGAGCTCCTATGAACTTCCCAAGAACTCCTAAGAACTTCTAGCTAACTCTTATTAATATAGGAGGGAGAGTCCATTATCTGAGGATATGTCTCCCCATAACACTTACTTTCATTAGTTTTGAGCATCACAGCTAAGACCCACCATGCTATGCACACTGAAACGAATCATCCTTATTTTCTTTGTATTCCATTAGTAAGAACGAAGACAACTTCTTCCCAAAACTGCTATTTTATGCATCAAGCTCCCGAGAGGATGCTTTCACGATCCCTACAGTATTAATCTATTCGAGTCTCGGGTTAACCGTTATCTCTCCTACATAGCCTCATAATCTGCAGTTCTTACCTCCTCCTCTTACACTCATGCAACGACCTTATTCTTTGAGTGGTCCTTGTATGGAATGAAAATTAGCAAGAAATAAAATGAAGGTCAGTCAGTTAAGTGCCATACGTGATACACGCTTTGGGCGATCATGTCTCGAAAGAGACATGACTGACTGGGCAGAAGATTATCCTGCAGTAGGTTGCCACTGCATTCTGCGTTAGACTGGTTGCCGGCCAAGGCTTTAGAACCCAATCTGTCCTATTATTTAACTCATAACTGGAGGGAAGAGGCGAATTAATACCTTTCCCAAGGGTATTTGCGCGTAAGTGAATGCAAGGAATTCAACTAGAATTCGAACTCGGCTCCCCGATTTCTCGTTCCGAGCCGATATCCACTGCGCCACAACGCACATCCTGAAGGTAGGTGCGATAAAAAGCTGAACTGGGCTTGATTCACAAAAATCTCGATAGATATGGTTGGAAATCTTCAAATCGTTAACGGTACTATTAAATGATAATGATTAACGTTTCTATAAGGA